>CM051271.1:479674-642174 GCA_027921565.1 Artemia sinica | reverse complement strand
CATTAAAGTGATTAGTGCTATGTACGAGAATAACACTGCTGCGGTTAAGGTAGGAAATGAGGTTAGCAGCTGGTTTTGTATTAAACCAGGAGTTAAGCAGGGTTGTGTTCTATCCCCCTTTATATGGATTATTTTGATGGACTTTGTTTTAAGGAGCACAGGAAAGGCAATGGGAGACCACGGAATCAAATGGGGAGGAAAAAGTCTCCTGGACTTGGATTATGCTGATGATTTAAGCATCCTAGATGAAAGTGTGAGCAAAATGAATGAAGTTTTAGAGGTTTTGCGAGTTCAGGGTGCTAGTATTGGTTTGAAAATTAATGTTAGGAAGACTAAGTCACTAAGGCTAGGAATAAGTGAAGATGAAAAGGTGACGTTGGGTAATGAAAAGATTGATCAGGTGGGCAGCTTCACTTACCTTGGTAGTATTATTAGTAAAGATGGTGGGAGCAGTGAAGATGTTAAAAATAGAATAGCCAAGGCTCAGGGTGTTTTTTCACAGTTAAAAAAAGTCTGGAAGAATAGGAAGATAAGTCTGCAAACCAAGAATAGAATCTTAGAAGCTACAGTGATGACAGTGGTCAAATATGGCTCTGAAGCATGGACGCTCCGAAAAGCGGATGAAGATTTGCTAGCTGTTTTCCAGAGAAATTGCTTAAAGATTGTTCTGGGTACCCGGCTTACTGACCGTATTTCAAACAATAGGCTATACGAAAAATGTGGTTCAATACCGCTTTCTAGGTCTATAATGAAAGAAAGGTTGAGGTGGTTAGGGCATGTTGTGCGGATGACAGATTGCCGAAGATTGTTCTTTTCGGCCAACCCTCTAGGGCTAAACGGAAAGCAGGTCGTCCCCGTCTGGGGTGGGAGGACGTCATAAAGAAAGATTTAAAGGAAATGGGAACTTCGTGGGCGGGTGTAAAAAAAGGTAGGCTTTGAATAGATTGGGGTGGACGAGGAGCGTGCGTAGCTGTGTTGGCCTCAGGCGGCTTGGTGCTGCGATGAGTTGTTAGTAGTAGTAGTAGTAGTAGTAGTAGTAGCTGTCCCCTCCTCAACGCCTCGCTCTTTACGCTAAAGTTTTTTATTGTTTTAAAAAATAAAGTTGTGAGACAGAGTCAAACTTAAGCGTAAAGAGCGATGCGTTGAGGAGGGGACAGTCCCTTTCATATACGGAATAATTTCTGTTCGTTTTAAGTTTTAATGTCGCTCCTTACTTTCAGTCTAAAAAACTTTTTTTTTATTTAATTTCTGATCGTTTTTTAGTTAATGCAGCTTTTATTTTGGCTAACCGTCATTGAATAAGTAAACAAAATTTGCATAAAAATTTGACTTGTCTTTTGCTAAATGGATGTCTTTACAAATTAACTTACGTAACTAACTTCTATATTCGTATATTTTTCTTCTGGCAAAAAATACAAAGTTGCACATTTTTGCAGATATGAGCTTGAAACCTATGTAATAGGGTTTTCTGATACGCTGAATCTGACGGTGTGATTTCAATTAAAATTCTTTCACTTGTAGGGGATGTTTCCCCCCTCTTTAAAAAATCGGGTAAATTTTCTCAGGCTCGTAGCCTTTGATGAGTAATACTAAACTTAATAAAATTTTTATATTTAGAATCAGCATTATAAACACATTCTTTTGATACATTAATTGACATCAAAATTCCGTTTTTAAAAGTTTCGATTACTATTGAGCCGTATCGCTTGTTTTTTTTTTGTTTTTTTTTTTATTACGTATATGTTATTACGTATATGAGGGGGTTCTCCCTTTAGTCAATACCACGCTCTTTACGTTAAAAGTTAAAAAAATTTTGATTCACAAACTTCTGAATCACAAAGGCCGTTTAATTAGAATAGATAGCTCTTTTGAAAGCACTAAAAAAACTGTAGCGTAAAGAGCGAGGTAATGACTTGGGTGAGAACCCCCTCACATACGTTATAATTTCTGTTCGTTTTAAGTTCTAATGTTGCTTCTTACTCTCAGTTGAAAAAAACTTGTTTTTTTTTATTTAATTTCTGATCGTTTTTTAAAATAATGCTTGGAAATCCGGCGCCCCCTTCATAGAAATGTCCCTTACCCCAAAGAAACATCCTCCACGGAATTATTCTCCAGAGTAACCCCCTCCTCTAGCCCCACCCCCCCCCCTCCAGAAAAAAATACTTCCTGAAAATGTCTGTATACTTCCCAATAACCAATAAATAATGCTGGCAAGTCCGGCGCCCCCTTCATGGCAATTTCGCTTCCCCATGAAAACTTCCTTCATGGACAGATCCTCCAACATAACCCCCGACCCACCCTTCCCTCCCACTACCATAAAAAAAACTCCTGAAAACTTCTGTATACTTCCCAATAACCATACTATATATTAACATTGGGTAAAGTTCATAACTTTTAGCCCTCCCCTTGGGGACTTCAGGGGATTAAGTCATCCTAAAAGACATATTTATCATATTTTGACCATGCTGAACAAAATGGTTATCTCAAAATTTTGATCGGGTGACTTTGGGAAAAAAATAAGCGGGAGGGGGCCTAGTTGCCCTCCATTTTTTTGTTCACTTAAAAAGGGCACTAGAACTTTTTAATTTCCGTTCCAATGAGCCCTCCCACGATATCTAGGACCACTTGGTCGATACGATCACCCCTGGGGAAAAAAAAACACGCATCCGTGATCTTTCTTCTGGCAAAAAATACAAAATTCCACACTTTTGTAGATATGAGCTTGAAACCTCTACAGTAGGGTTCTCTGATACGCTGAATATGATGGTGTGATTTTCATTAAGGTTCTATAACTTTTAGGGGGTCTTTCCCCCTTTTTTTGAAAATCAGCCAAATTTTCTCAGGCGCGTAAATTTTGATGGGTAGCACTTGATGAAAGTTATATATTTGAAATCAGCATTGAAATCTGATTCTTTTGATGTATCTATTTGTATCAAAAACCCGTTTTCTAGAGTTTCGGTTACCATTGAGCCGGGTCGCTCCTTACTTACAGTTCGTTACCACGAACTGTTTGATAATTATTAGTTCATTGCAAGATGCTTCCAAATTTAAGTGGCTGCATTCAAATTAAATATTGACATTAATGCTGCACTAATGTCAATAATTAATTTGAATGTAATTAATTTTAATTAATTACATTAATTTAATGTAAATAATAATTTGAAAAATATAAAAAACTGTGCCTAGGCTATGCAATGCAGCATTGCATAGCCTAGGCACAGTTTTTAATATTTCAGCCTTATTGAATTTTTGTGGGTGTAGGCCATAGGCATTTTATTACAGTCAGAGTTATTAATTACTCAAAATTCGTAACACTCTTAAGATGAAGGCTTCTACGATGAAAAAAAAAAATCAAGTTAAAATAATCTTCAGAATCAGAAACTTGTTTTATTTGTTTAGTTATTCGGAGTCATTTCCAGTTTGACTGCAAACAATTTGTGAGGCCACACTCGTTATGTATGACAAAATAGAACAAATTTATGAAAAAAAAACGGGGGTAATTCCAGCCAGATTTTCACTAGACGGAGTTTTTGTTCTTGGCCAGTTTTCTCTGTTTGGCAGCATTAGCTTTGACATAGGTTATGGACAAACTTTTGCTCATTCTGTTGGTTTATATTATCTTTTTGATGCATTTATTTCTATTTTTCTTTATCTATTCGATGCATTAATTTCTATTATTCTTGGATCTATTATGCCACTTTGAAAAAAATCATCAGTTCTTGATTCCTTCAACTGTCATCCATATTTTTAAATTATTTAAAAAAAGAATTGAAATCTAGGATTTTATTTTTATTCAGGTGAGACTCGATTTCATCAAGTGGAAAAAAAAAAATAGAAATCTGTTTTCAAACAGTTCGTTGTAACAAACTGTAAGTAAGGAGCGACCCGGCTCAATAGTAACCAAAACTCTAAAAAACGGAATTTGATACCAATAGATACATCAAAAGAATCAGATTTCAACGCTGATTATGTATGCTGATGCTAATCAGATTTGTGAAACTTATAAAACGTATAAGTTTCATCAAGTTTTACCCATCAAAAGTTACGCACCTGAGAATATTTGTCTTATTTTCGAAAAAAGGGGGAAACACACCTCTAAAAGTCATAGAACCTTAATGAAAATCAAACCATCAGTTCAGCGTATCAGAGAACCATACAGTTGAGGTTTCAAGCTCCAATCTGCAAAAATGTGGAATTTTGTGTTTTGTGCCAGAACAAAGATCACGGATGCGTGTTTATTTGCTTGTTTGTTTTGTTTTTTTTTTCTCAGGGGGTGATCGTATCGACCCAGTGATCCTAGAACATCGCAAGAGGGCTCATTCGAACGGAAATTAAAAGTTCTAGTGCCTTTTTTAAGTGACCAAAAAATGGAAGGCAACTAGGCCCCTTCCCACGATCATTTTTTCCCCAAAGTATTTGTTATTGGGAAGTATACAGACGTTTTCAGGGGGCATTGTTTCTAGTAGTGGGGGTGGGTCGTGGGTTACATGGGAGTATCTTTCCATGGAGGAAGTTTTCATGAGGGAAGGGACATTGCTATGAAGGGGGTGCCGGATTTCCCAGCATTATTAAAAAAATAACTATCGGAAATTAATTTAAAAAAAAACGAGTTTTTCAATTGAAAGTAAGGAGCCACATCAAGACCTAAAACAAACAGAAAATATTACGTATATGATTGGGTTCGCCCCCTAGTCAATACCTCGTTCTTTACACTAAAGTTTTTTAGTACTTTCATAAGAGCTATTTATAGGCTATTAATTAACGGCTTTTGTGATTGAGGAGCCATTTTTAAAGAATTGGAACAAAATTCAAACTTCAGCGTAAAGAGCTATGTATTCACTAGGGGGCGAACCCCCCTAATATACGTAATAAAAATATACGAATATAGAAGTTCGTTACGTAAGTTAATTCGTAAGTTACGTATATTTATTACTAATAAAAACGTTCGTAAATAAAATTAAACAACTTTCGAGAAAGCCATTTAGCAAAAAAAAAAGTAAAATTAACATGCAAATTTCGTTTTAATTATTTACGTACGGTGAGCCAAAATCCAAACCCGCATTAATTTAAAAATGTTCAGAAATTAAATAAAAAAAAGTTTTTATTTTACTGAAAGTAAGGAGCGACATTAAAACTTAAAACGAACAGAAATTATTCCGTATGTGAAAGGGGCTGTCCCCTCCTCAACGCCTTGTTCTTTACGCTAAAGTATGACTCTTTCTCACAACTCTATTTTTTTAAACAATAAAAAGCTTTAGCGTAAAGAGCGATGCGTACTTTTTGTTATCTTGGAAAGGGGTAAGGTTAGGAAAATGCAACTTTGTCTGTACACCCATCCCTGAAAGTTTCATTTTCCTAACCTTACCTTGCCCCTTTCCAAGATAGCAAAAAGTAGCTAAACTAGAATTTTACCGTTCCATCAAATGCATTGCAAATTTAAAAAAAGGCGATAAACTTGCTTCTTCTTACAAAAAAATTATAAATATACTAAAAGGACAAAGAACGATAGGTGAGGACCTGATAGGGTGTTATATAACTGAGATCAGTGGGTTCTGTTGTATTACCTGTAACACACACGAGAAGTGAAGTTTGGTTAATGCTAACGAAATAAACATAATAGGATAAAAATATAATAGCCTAGTTTAGAAACAAATTTCGGCTATATATTTGCCCATCAGGGGTGTGGGGGTTAAAGCATAACATATATTAAATACATAGCCTAACCTAACCAAGGTACTTTTTTTGCCCCTAAACCCCCCAAAACCAAAGTTTTTAATATTGTAAACGAAGTGATAAATCACTGTTTGCAATCCACAGCATAAGAATTGTCCATTGGAAGAAAGCTGTTTGACTAGTTTTTTTTTTTGCATGTTCAATGTACGATACAGCGCGTGTGTTACAGATAATACAACAGTACCGATCAGTGCTATAAACTTTCCTCACCCTCAACTAATCCATCAATAAGTAGGGCTACTATTTATCAATCATATTAGGCTACCTTCATCATAGTCTGTCATAGAATAATACTCAATAACACATATAATTACCACGTGAATGAAAACAGCCAGAAATATCCCGTTAATATCCAATTTTGAAATTCACTATTTTAAAAAACGGTACAATAACAAATGCTAAAAAAAATCCTTCAATTTTCTACCTGCTCTCTTCAGGTAACTATAGTATCATCAAAAGTGTTGGTGGTTGGCTGACGTCGTTACTGCTCCAAGGCAGTATGACTAGTTTCTTTAAATGGTAAATATTTTTGGGCGCCGCCAGGTTAACCTTGTAAAAATCATGGGGTTTATGTTAGTCATTAAGAAAACGTTGTTAAATCGAACCTAGAAGATACCTTCAATAGAAGATCGAAACATCTAATGACATGAACCCAGCAAACCAAAAAAATAAACAAAAACTTTTCCCAATTTTTGTAGTATAATTAATGAACAATCAATGCTTGTAAATATAATGAATTATAGTGTTAACTTAATCATTACTGACGATAATTGCATTTAAATAATAAGCTAATTCATAATCTAATAGTTGATGTAATAATTAATGTTTTCATTAGTTTTTGCATAATTTTTTCTTTTTTTTTTCCAACTTGGCAGCACATATTAGGCATAAATAAAAAAAAGCGTTCGTTGAATTTTTTAAAAAAGATGAATGAATTTTAAAAGATGAAAAAAAAAGATGAATGGATTTCTTAGGGGGGAGAAGAAAAGGAGATTAGTCAAAAGAGAGTTGGATATTTGCCTAGATAGCTACCTGGAGAGAAGAAAACAATTCTTACTCCATATTATGCAGAATAATCATAGTTAACACATTATGCATGCAGCCAAGCTATAATTTACCCCTCCCCCCTTAATGTGTAAATATATAGTCCATATTACATATTCCCTGTCTAAATAAAATAATTATTCCTTCCTAATATGCAGAATAATCACAGTTAATACATTATCCAGCCAGCCCCGCTATAATTTACCCTCACCCCACCCCCTGATATACAAATATATAGCCCAAATTATATATCTATTTAGTATCTATTCTCAGAATGCGTCTCAGTTGTTTCAACCCGTGTAACTATAGGCTAAACTGAATCAACTTTGACGAAACATAAACTGGAAAAACAAATTACGGGTGGCATAATGCATTGAAGGATATATAACTTGGACTATACATTTACAAATTAGGGGGCAGGTTAGGATAGCGTGGCTGCATGCAAAATATGTTAACTATGATTATTCTACATATTATGAAGCAAAAATTGTTTTCTTAACACGTTTCCTTATCTCCAGGATGTGTGTGTGTGTGTGTGTGTGTGTGTGTGTGTTTGTGTGTTTATATGTGTTTTGATCGTATTTTCTGTAATTTCGTTGCAAAAAATTGGAGTTCATGCTTAAAAAAAGGTCTATGAAAAGCTATTTTTATGGAAATGGCTTATTTTTTATCCAAAACTACGCTTTTCTGACTGAAGATACACATTTGAGTCAGAGAAATATGTTTTCATCGTATTTTCTATAATTTTGTTGCAAAAAATTTGAGTTTAAACTTAAAAGTTCTACTAAGAGCTATTTTTTTGTGAAAATGGCTCGTTTTTGATCTAAAACTACACTTTTCTGACTGAAGATACACATTTGAATCGGTGAAACGTGTATGTGTGTGTGTTTGTGTGTTTATATGTGTTTTGATTGTATTTTCTATAATTTCTTTGCAAAATTGGAGTTCACATTTAAACAGTCCCATTAAGACCTATTTTTTAGGGAAATGTCTCATTTTTGATCCAAAACTAAGCTTTTCTGACTGAAGATAGACACTAGAATCAGAGAAATGTGTTTTGATCGAATTTTTTTATAATTTTGTTGGAAAAAATTGGAGTTCACACGTAAAAGCTCCATTAAGAGTTATTTTTTGTGGAAATGAATCATTTTGGAACCAAAACTATGTTTTTCTGACTGAAAATACACAATTGAATCAGACAAATGTATCTTGATCGTATTTTCTATAATTTTGCTGCATGAAATGGTTTTCACACTTAAAAAGTTTCATTAGAAGCTATTTTTATGAAAATGGATCATTTCAATCCAAAACCACGCTTTTCTGACTGAAGATCCAAGAAATGGGTTTTTGATCAAATTTTCTATAATTTCGTTGCAAAAAATTGGAGTTCACGCTTAAAAAGTTCTATTAAGAGCTATTTTATGGAAATGGCTAATTTTTTATCCAAAACTACGCTTTTCTGACCGAAAATACACAATTGAATCAGAAAAATGTGTTTTGATCCTATTTTTTCTATAATTTCATTGCGAAAAAATTCGAGTTAACACTCAAAAAGTTCTTTTAATAGCTATTTTTATGGAAATGGGTCATTATAGAACCAAACTACGCTTTTCTGACTGAAGATACACATTTGAATCAGAGAAATGTGCTTTGATCGTATTTTCTATAATTCCGTTTCAAAAATTGGAGTACACACTTAAAAAATTTTATTAATAGCTATTTTTATGGAAATGGGTCATTATTGAGCCAAAACTACGCTTTTCTGACTGAGGACACACATTTGAATCAGAAAATGTGCTTTGATAGTACTTCCTGTAATTTTGTTGAAAAAATTGGAGTTAACCTGCAGCGATGGAAAATAAAAGTTAGGAGAATTATAAACACAATCGAATTTTTTACCCCCTAAAATGGAAGAAAGATCAATTTATATTCCTTTTAGGTGGTTTCTAGAAAGCAAAACTGTTATAAAATATAATTTATAGGGAAAAATGGGGAGAGAAAAAAGAGGAAAGGTACACAAAGGAAGAATTATCGTTTTTTTAAAATATAAACAAACATCCGTCACACTCTTACGACAACGGAAACATGTGATCAAATGGGCAAGACCAGGAGAACACATGCGATGAATTTCTAATAGTTTTAGTTTTGACATGGAAATGCTAGAAACCAAATGCGGGAAAAATTAGTGTTGTTATCAAAAGATGGCACGCAAGACTATTGGGCAAATTGATAATGTTTCCTCAACCTTATAGGTAAGTTTGGCATGTTGGCTTGCAAAAAGAGAGAAAATGTGCAAATTCAACCTGCAGTGCCGGAAAACAAAAATTAGGAGAATTACACAATCGAATTTTCTATTCCTAAGAAGGAAAAAATCTTATCCTTAAGAAGGAAAAAGACTATTATAAAACACAATTCATACCTAAAGTTGGGGGGGAATGTGAAGTAAAGAAAACATGTATGTTCTATTTCCTTTGAGTGCTTATTCAATAGATTGAGGTTAGGTCTGGTTAGTTATATTTGTAATTGGAGAAGTATGTATCATTTTAGAATGCTATTCAGATCCTTTCTTTGCAGGCCAACAATGTCGGGCAAAATACCCCTATTAACGAAAATCATTCAAAACCGTGATAAAATGTTTTTAGAAAACCCAAAAAAATATCTATTATTGCTATAAAGTCTAGCATGAGTCTTATGAAAAAATAAAGAGAACTGCACCAAGCATAAAATTCAATGGAGGACTTGACGTGTTTAACAGTATTGTGCCAAACTCGCGGTTGATTAGTAGTAACCGTACAATTACTTGAAAAGGGACAAGGAAACCTACGCCTTAGGCATGGGTATGTGTGTATATTTTAAACGAATTGGGGTTACCAGGGTCATTAGCAAAGAGGTATCATTTCTATAGAAGGTATAGTAATTTGAAATATCATATGGAATTTGCTTGAAGGTATATACTTTGCGTACGTGCCCGTACCAAACAGGTTGGTTATAATCTGTTCTGCTTCAAGTTTTTTCTGGCACAATTAACTGAATTTCTATTTCATGACATACAAGTTTTTTTTTAGGTTACATCCGTGTTGGAAAAAACAGGTGTATCTTTTTAGTTTTCTTTACATTACATATTAGTAATGGAATTGAATTCAAAGAGAATAGTTTTTATTTGCAAGGATATTAGTAGAGGAAAAAAATGAGGGGTGCATTTACATTATTGGAGATTAATGATGGAGCTAACAACAGTGATGTAATTACTTCTTTAGTTTACGAGATTTGCGAATTTTTTTTTAGTTTTCTTTACATTACATATTAGTAATGGAATTGAATTCAAAGAGAATAGTTTTTATTTGCAAGGATATTAGTAGAGGAAAAAAATGAGGGGTGCATTTACATTATTGGAGATTAATGATGGAGCTAACAACAGTGATGTAATTACTTCTTTAGTTTACGAGATTTGCGAATTTTTTTGCGAAAAGATCTCAGTTACATACGGATTCAGTTACACGGGGATTAGTTAAATGAGTTCAAGTTGCATGGGGGGTTCAATAGCACGAGGGGTTCAGTTGCATGGAGGATTTCAGAAGCTTGGGATTCAGTTACATGGGGTCGGTGGTCGTTATAATACACAAGTTCTATTTGAACAGTGTTGTGAGATCCCCTACCACACCCCCAAAGGACTCCGATCCCTCCCATCCCAACCCGTGTATTAGCGAAGTTACTCTGTGGTCGTTTCATCTTTGGTATTATTTGATTAATTGACTGTTTGATCAATGACAATAACGTTTGATAGATTTTTTTTTTTACGTGAAATACTCTAGTTTCTTTTCTTAGTTTTGAAAACATTTTGGAAGAAACTAAATTTCAGTTGGGGTGGGGGGGGGAGGGGGCAAAATGAGGTCTGGGGTGAAAATTTGGTCTGAGAGAGGCAGTTGTCCCCTCTGTCCCATAGGAAATTACGCTCCTCAACCCAGCCCTTGCCACTTACTGACAGGGGTGAATCCGGGGGAGGGTTAAAAGTTCAAGTGCCCTGTTTAAGCGACCAAAAAACTGAAGGGGCAACTAAGCTCCATTCAATGCTCAATTTCCCCAAAGTTATAGGGGTCGTGTGTGTCTCTTTGGGCTATGTGTATCTCTTTGGGAGCGTTTGAATCTTTTGGTTACTAAAGTATTATATTTTTATCATGTTTTAGGATATTCGATTAGGATTAACTTAACTTCATTCCTTGAGTGTTGTCGGGAGTAACACGTAAGTACCAAATTTTGAGTTCACTGCAGGGGATTTTCCACAAGGAGAATTTTCCATGGGGAGGGAATTTTCCAGGAGGTGAATTGCTACAAGTTTCGTCCACTAGCCTGAACGATGGAAATTCAATAGCTCAGAATTGGGGTCTTAGTCCACCAGCCTGAACGGTGGAAATTCACTAGCTCAGAATTGGGGTCTTAGTCCACCAGCCTGAATGGTTGAAATTCACTAGCTCAGAATTGAGGTCTTAGTCAGTGTTCAGATTGGAGCGTCGGGGTCCGACTATCAGGGCTTTTATTTATCAAGAGCTGAATGCTAAGCGATGGACATGAACTCGATTGGGAACCCATTGTGAAAATGGAAAAAACAAAATATATTTTTGGTATGTGTGTAGAGCATGGCATGGTTACCGCTAGGGCAACAGTCTAACCGTTAACGGTTTTAGATATCCGTGAATAAGTTCTAAAGCGAGAGTGGAAGTTGGGACAAAGTTCTAGTGCCCTGTTTAAGCGACCAAAAAACTGAAGGGGCAACTAAGCTCCATTCAATGCTCAATTTCCCCAAAGTTATAGGGGTCGTGTGTGTCTCTTTGGGCTATGTGTATCTCTTTGGGAGCGTTTGAATCTTTTGGTTACTAAAGTATTATATTTTTATCATGTTTTAGGATATTCGATTAGGATTAACTTAACTTCATTCCTTGAGTGTTGTCGAGGGTAACACGTAAGTACCAAATTTGAGTTCACTGCAGGGGATTTTCCACAAGGAGAATTTTCCATGGGGAGGGAATTTTCCAGGAGGTGAATTGCTACAAGTTTCGTCCACTAGCCTGAACGATGGAAATTCAATAGCTCAGAATTGGGGTCTTAGTCCACCAGCCTGAACGGTGGAAATTCACTAGCTCAGAATTGGGGTCTTAGTCCACCAGCCTGAATGGTTGAAATTCACTAGCTCAGAATTGAGGTCTTAGTCAGTGTTCAGATTGGAGCGTTGGGGTCCGACTATCAGGGCTTTTATTTGTCAAGACCTGAATGCTAAGCGATGGACATGAACTCGATTGGGAACCCATTGTGAAAATGGAAAAAACAAAAATATATTGTTGGTATGTGTGTAGAGCATGGCATGGTTACCGCTAGGGCAACAGTCTAACCGTTAACGGTTTTAGATATCCGTGAATAAGTTCTAAAGTGAGAGTGGAAGTTGGGACAAAGTTCTAGTGCCCTGTTTAAGCGACCAAAAAACTGAAGGGGCAACTAAGCTCCATTCAATGCTCAATTTCCCCAAAGTTATAGGGGTCGTGTGTGTCTCTTTGGGCTATGTGTATCTCTTTGGGAGCGTTTGAATCTTTTGGTTACTAAAGTATTATATTTTTATCATGTTTTAGGATATTCGATTAGGATTAACTTAACTTCATTCCTTGAGTGTTGTCGAGGGTAACACGTAAGTACCAAATTTTGAGTTCACTGCAGGGGATTTTCCACAAGGAGAATTTTCCATGGGGAGGGAATTTTCCAGGAGGTGAATTGCTACAAGTTTCGTCCACTAGCCTGAACGGTGGAAATTCAATAGCTCAGAATTGGGGTCTTAGTCCACCAGCCTGAACGGTGGAAATTCACTAGCTCAGAATTGGGGTCTTAGTCCACCAGCCTGAATGGTTGAAATTCACTAGCTCAGGGAGCGTTTGAATCTTTTGTTACTAAAGTATTATATTTTTATCATGTTTTAGGATATTCGATTAGGATTAACTTAACTTCATTCCTTGAGTGTTGTCGGGGGGTAACACGTAAGTACCAAATTTTGAGTTCACTGCAGGGGATTTTCCACAAGGAGAATTTTCCATGGGGAGGGAATTTTCCAGGAGGTGAATTGCTACAAGTTTCGTCCACTAGCCTGAACGGTGGAAATTCAATAGCTCAGAATTGGGGTCTTAGTCCACCAGCCTGAACGGTGGAAATTCACTAGCTCAGAATTGGGGTCTTAGTCCACCAGCCTGAATGGTTGAAATTCACTAGCTCAGAATTGGGGTCTTAGTCAGTGTTCAGATTGGAGCGTTAGGGTCCAACTATCAGTGGAAATTCACTAGCTCAGAATTGGGGTCTTAGTCCACCAGCCTGAATGTTTGAAATTCACTAGCTCAGAATTGGGGTCTTAGTCAGTGTTCAGATTGGAGCGTTAGGGTCCAACTATCAGGGCTTTTATTTGTCAAGACCTGAATGCAAAGCGATGGACATGAACTCGATTGGGAACCCATTGTGAAAATGGAAAAAACAAAAAAAAAAACAAAAATACGCGCGTTACGCGCGTAACCTCGTCTAAATGAACCTTAAAAAAAATGAAATAAAGCTATGTCGACTTTGCATACCACCTCCTGATTGGTGGGGAATCCCCGCTCGTTTGGAAAGGTTTCAAGTTTTTCGTACTGCTCACTTTTTGCAATGTGTAGAAACCAGTGGGGGATCCCCGCTCATTTTGGAAAGGTGCCAAGGAAAGGCATGCAAATAGCATGTAGTTTCAAAAACGTGTTTATTACTTGCTTACAAATATTTTCATAATTTCTTGAATGAATTGTACTCTATGCCTGTCCCTGAGACACGATGTGGCTTTCCCACTATTGCTCTATGGCCGGTTATCGACACTACCTAGTTTATTGCATATATTAAATCAGTATTTTTACACAGTGGAACGATAAACACATAACTAATATCTCTAAAAAAGTGAAGATGAAGCATTTTAAGAAAGTGTGTTCACATGATAGTGTTATTGTAGCATTGAATGCTGACAAGGAGAAGTATTTAAACTATGAAATAAGTACAGGTGGTAGTACTATCGGATACGTATGCGTGCGTTGTCATGACAGTAAGGAATTGAATTTCTTTGGAGTACCAAAAAATTCAACTCTTATGATGGTGGATATGCGAGATTGAGATCTCCGGAGATGATTACACTCAAAGAGAATGCCAACATAAAAATAATAGTTGATAAAGAGGGGCATCTTCCTGCTAGTGCTTGTGGTAACATGTTACCCAGTGTTAAACCATATCGTCAGCTTTCGGGTATTAGCATTCAAACGAAAGCAAAGACGAAAAGAAAGGCCTACTCTTCTACTAATATCATAAACCATATCCTGTCTACGTGCCGGAACTGTTACCTGTGTAAAAATAGTGTGATAATAGACAGTGAAATTTCTAGTAAAATAAAAAGGGCATTGGCAGAAAATATCACTAAGGAATATAAAGATGAATCGATGAAAATCAAAGTACCAGCAAACGTTACTGCCACTGATCAAACAGTCAATGAATCAAATAATACAAAAGACGAAAAGCATATTGACCCTGTCGATGACACACCTATTAAAATTGTGTATGAGTCAAAATGGAATAATGATTATTCTACTGATTACGAACTAAGAGAAGACAATAGCTATACTATCAAGAGAGTTCATGGTGAAGCATTTTATGGAACAGATTCAAAATGTCCAAAGTTGTTCAATTCTACATGACATTATTTCATTAAAAATATATTATACCTTACATTGTTATGTGTTCATTATTTTTAGAGTAAGCTAGCATATCGAACGTTTAGAATGTCTATTAAAACATCGGAGATGTAAGAAAAGGATTTACATACATCATATATTGGATAGATAGGTTAACATAGAGAAAATCTAGGTATAAGAATGAATCAAGAAAATATCTGAAAGCATTTAAGGTATAGTATGAATGGCTTGCGAAAAAAAAACATGAAAATACTACTACTAGTAACAACTCACTGCACTACAAAACCTTCTGAGGTAGTCACGGCTATGTTTAATCAAGAAAATATCTGATTGCATTTAAGGTAGAGTATGAATGGCTTGCAAAAAAAAAAAAAACGAAAATACTACTACTAGTAACAAACTCACTGCACTACAAAACCATCTGATGTAGTCACGGCTATGTTTGATCAAGAAAATATCTGAATGCATTTAAGGTATAGTATGAATGGCTTGCAAAAAAAAAAAAAAAAAAAAAAACTACTACTAGTAACAACTCACTGCACTACAAAACCATCTGATGTAGTCACGGCTATGTTTTATCAAGAAAATATCTGAATGCATTTAAGGTATAGTATGAATGGCTTGCAAAAAAAAAAAAACACGAAAGTGCTACTACTAGTAACAACTCACTGCATCACAAAACCATCTGATGTAGTCACGACTATGTTTTATCAAGAAAATATCTGAATGCATTTAAGGTATAGTACGAATTGCTTGCAAAAAAACACGAAAATACTACTACTAGTAACAGCTCACTGCACTACAAAACCATCTGATGTAGTCATGGCTATGTTTTATCAAGAAAATATCAGAATGCATTTAAGGTATAGTATGAATGGCTTGCAAAAAAAAATGAAAATACTACTACTAGTAACAACTCACTGCACTACAAAACCATCTGTACTAAACCGTGCGAGTTTATCATTACTGAACTCCTATTTATTAATTTCATTAATTTATTAATATTCATTTTTAATTCTGTTGAAGTATTATAATAAAACGCTTCATCCAATATTTTTGTAAAGCAGACATTTATGTGTCGTTTCTGTGTGTTTGTCCTCTCTGTGTTTG
Source organism: Artemia sinica (assembly GCA_027921565.1). Lineage (NCBI taxonomy): Eukaryota > Metazoa > Arthropoda > Branchiopoda > Anostraca > Artemiidae > Artemia > Artemia sinica. The sequence goes on along the minus strand of CM051271.1, from coordinate 626,557 downwards.
ATTCGTCTCTTTGTGTCTGTCGTCTCTGTGTGTTTTTTAAATTTTTGAGTCACCTGTCGGAGACTCTGGGCGGGTGGGTGCCCCCAAATACTGTCCCAAATTCCTCTCTCAATTTAGCACTTGTTCACGGATGTCCAGCGTCTCTAATCACTTTTCCCAATAGTATCTATTCATTGTCGCAGCTCAGTTTAGAAAATCTGAGCCAATTTCCACTTTTTCAAATTTAGGATCACTTGCCTGAGACTCTGGGCAGGTGAGGCGGGGCACTTCCAAAAAATTTGTCCCAACTTCCACTCTCGCTTTAGAACTTATTCACGGATACCTAAAACCGTTAACAGTTAGACTGTTGCCCTAGCGGTAACCATGCCATGCTCTACACACATATCAACAATATATTTTTGTTTTTTTTGTTTTTTTCCATTTTCACAATGGGTTCCCAATCGAGTTCATGTCCATCGCTTTGCATTCAGGTCTTGACAAATAAAAGCCCTGATAGTTGGACCCTAACGCTCCAATCTGAACACTGACTAAGACCCCAATTCTGAGCTAGTGAATTTCAACCATTCAGGCTGGTGGACTAAGACCCCAATTCTGAGCTAGTGAATTTCCACTGATAGTTGGACCCTAACGCTCCAATCTGAACACTGACTAAGACCCCAATTCTGAGCTAGTGAATTTCAACCATTCAGGCTGGTGGACTAAGACCCCAATTCTGAGCTAGTGAATTTCCACCGTTCAGGCTGGTGGACTAAGACCCCAATTCTGAGCTATTGAATTTCCACCGTTCAGGCTAGTGGACGAAACTTGTAGCAATTCACCTCCTGGAAAATTCCCTCCCCATGGAAAATTCTCCTTGTGGAAAATCCCCTGCAGTGAACTCAAAATTTGGTACTTACGTGTTACCCCCCCGACAACACTCAAGGAATGAAGTTAAGTTAATCCTAATCGAATATCCTAAAAACATGATAAAAATATAATACTTTATAGTAACCAAAAGATTCAAACGCTCCCTGAGCTAGTGAATTTCAACCATTCAGGCTGGTGGACTAAGACCCCAATTCTGAGCTAGTGAATTTCCACCGTTCAGGCTGGTGGACTAAGACCCCAATTCTGAGCTATTGAATTTCCACCGTTCAGGCTAGTGGACGAAACTTGTAGCAATTCACCTCCTGGAAAATTCCCTCCCCATGGAAAATTCTCCTTGTGGAAAATCCCCTGCAGTGAACTCAAAATTTGGTACTTACGTGTTACCCTCGACAACACTCAAGGAATGAAGTTAAGTTAATCCTAATCGAATATCCTAAAACATGATAAAAATATAATACTTTAGTAACCAAAAGATTCAAACGCTCCCAAAGAGATACACATAGCCCAAAGAGACACACACGACCCCTATAACTTTGGGGAAATTGAGCATTGAATGGAGCTTAGTTGCCCCTTCAGTTTTTTGGTCGCTTAAACAGGGCACTACAGAACTTTGTCCCAACTTCCACTCTCGCTTTAGAACTTATTCACGGATATCTAAAACCGTTAAACGGTTAGACTGTTGCCCTAGCGGTAACCATGCCATGCTCTACACACATACCAACAATATATTTTTGTTTTTTCCATTTTCACAATGGGTTCCCAATCGAGTTCATGTCCATCGCTTAGCATTCAGGTCTTGACAAATAAAAGCCCTGATAGTCGGACCCCAACGCTCCAATCTGAACACTGACTAAGACCTCAATTCTGAGCTAGTGAATTTCAAACCATTCAGGCTGGTGGACTAAGACCCCAATTCTGAGCTAGTGAATTTCCACCGTTCAGGCTGGTGGACTAAGACCCCAATTCTGAGCTATTGAATTTCCATCGTTCAGGCTAGTGGACGAAACTTGTAGCAATTCACCTCCTGGAAAATTCCCTCCCCATGGAAAATTCTCCTTGTGGAAAATCCCCTGCAGTGAACTCAAAATTTGGTACTTACGTGTTACCCTCGACAACACTCAAGGAATGAAGTTAAGTTAATCCTAATCGAATATCCTAAAACATGATAAAAATATAATACTTTAGTAACCAAAAGATTCAAACGCTCCCAAAGAGATACACATAGCCCAAAGAGACACACACGACCCCTATAACTTTGGGGAAATTGAGCATTGAATGGAGCTTAGTTGCCCCTTCAGTTTTTTGGTCGCTTAAACAGGGCACTAGAACTTTGTCCCCAACTTCCACTCTCGCTTTAGAACTTATTCACGGATATCTAAAACCGTTAACGGTTAGACTGTTGCCCTAGCGGTAACCATGCCATGCTCTACACACATACCAACAATATATTTTTGTTTTTTCCATTTTCACAATGGGTTCCCAATCGAGTTCATGTCCATCGCTTAGCATTCAGCTCTTGACAAATAAAAGCCCTGATAGTCGGACCCCAACGCTCCAATCTGAACACTGACTAAGACCTCAATTCTGAGCGTAGTGAATTTCAACCATTCAGGCTGGTGGACTAAGACCCCCAATTCTGAGCTAGTGAATTTCCACCGTTCAGGCTGTTGGACTAAGACCCCAATTCTGAGCTATTGAATTTCCATCGTTCAGGCTAGTGGACGAAACTTGTAGCAATTCACCTCCTGGAAAATTCCCTCCCCATGGAAAATTCTCCTTGTGGAAAATCCCCTGCAGTGAACTCAAAATTTGGTACTTACGTGTTACTCCCGACAACACTCAAGGAATGAAGTTAAGTTAATCCTAATCGAATATCCTAAAACATGATAAAAATATAATACTTTAGTAACCAAAAGATTCAAAACGCTCCCAAAGAGATACACATAGCCCAAAGAGACACACACGACCCCTATAACTTTGGGGAAATCGAGCATTGAATGGAGCTTAGTTGCCCCTTTCAGTTTTTTGGTCGCTTAAACAGGGCACTTGAACTTTTAACCTCCCCCCGGATTCACCCCTGTCAGTAAGTGGCAAGGGGCTGGGTTGAGGAGCGTAATTTCCTATGGGACAGAGGGGACAACTGCCTCTCTCAGACCAAATTTTCACCCCAGACCTCATTTTGCCCCCTCCCCCCCCCACCCCCAACTGAAATTTAGTTTCTTCCAAAATGTTTTCAAAAACTAAGAAAAGAAACTAGAGTATTTCACGTAAAAAAAAATCTATCAAACGTTATTGTCATTGATCAAACAGTCAATTAATCAAATAATACCAAAGATGAAACGACCACAGAGTAACTTCGCTATACACGGGTTGGGATGGGAGGGATCGGAGTCCTTTGGGGGTGTGGTAGGAGATCTCACAACACTGTTCAAATAGAACTTGTGTATTATAACGACCACCGACCCCATGTAACTGAATCCCAAGCTTCTGAACTCCTCCATGCAACTGAACCCCTCGTGCTATTGAACCCCCCATGCAACTTGACCTCATTTAACTAATCCCCGTGTAACTGAATCCGTATGTAACTGAGATCTTTTCGCAAAAAAATTCGCAAATCTCGTAAACTAAAGAAGTAATTACATCACTGTTGTTAGCTCCATCATTAATCTCCAATAATGTAAATGCACCCCTCGTTTTTTTCCTCTACTAATATCCTTGCAAATAAAAACTATTCTCTTTGAATTCAATTCCATTACTAATATGTAATGTAAAGAAAACTAAAAAAAAATTCGCAAATCTCGTAAACTAAAGAAGTAATTACATCACTGTTGTTAGCTCCATCATTAATCTCCAATAATGTAAATGCACCCCTCATTTTTTTCCTCTACTAATATCCTTGCAAAATAAAAACTATTCTCTTTGAATTCAATTCCATTACTAATATGTAATGTAAAGAAAACTAAAAAGATACACCTGTTTTTCCAACACGGATGTAACCTAAAAAAAAACTTGTATGTCATGAAATAGAAATTCAGTTAATTGTGCCAGAAAAAAAACTTGAAGCAGAACAGATTATAACCAACCTGTTTGGTACGGGCACGTACGCAAAGTATATACCTTCAAGCAAATCCATATGATATTTCAAATTACTATACCTTCTATAGAAATGATACCTCTTTGCTAATGACCCTGGTAACCCCAATTCGTTTAAAATATACACACATACCAATGCCTAAGGCGTAGGTTTCCTTGTCCCTTTTCAAGTAATTGTACGGTTACTACTTTGATTATTGATGATTTTACCAAAATCTATTGTGACAATTTGTTTTACTGTACAAAGATATAATAGAACTTACATCGAATTGACCATTCAACTGTCTGTTCATGATCTTCTGCTTATAAATCTCAATCTTAAAGTGAACTAAAGTAAAAAAAGCACCAAAACACCATTGTTCTTATATACAAAACCGATGGTAATATCAGTAGAGATGCCTCAGGAGGTCTGATCACTCACCCCTGCTGCCACCTACAACTTTTTTTTACATAATTTATGTCTGTTTTGTTGTCAGTGAGAATGAAAAAACAGGAATTTTGTCACATTTATGTCTGTTTTCATGGATGGTTATGTGTGTTGGTCGATTTATTTGATGTTTTTCATGGATGTTTTATGGTTTTTGTCAGTGAGAATTTGAAAAACAGGAATTTTCTCACATTTTTGTATGTTTTTATGGTTTTTGTCAGTGAGAATTTGAAAAAAACAGGAACTTTGTCACATTTATGTCTGTTTTCTTGGATGTTTTATGGATTTTGTCAGTGAGAATTTGAAAAAAAAAAACAGGAACTTTCTCACATATTTGTATGTTTTTATGGATTTTGTCAGTGAGAATTGGAAAAAAAAAAACAGGAGCTTTGTCACATTTATGTCTGTTTTCTTGGATGTTTTGTGGATTTTGTCAGTGAGAATTTGAAAAACAGGAATTTTGTCACTTTCATGGATTATTGAGTCATTAACCAAATCGTTTCCGGGCAAAGTTAATGACACTTCCTTCTTGTTGTTGTTCGAGGCAAAGTTAATGACACTTCCTTCCTGTTGTTCTTCGAGGCAGATGTTATGAGTTTCCGGGAAACAGTTAGATCACGTGTTTCCTTCTCAGCCAATCAGAGGGCTTTGTTTACATAACAATTCGACCTTGAGATTTCGTATATAACGGGCATGCAATGTGATTCAATTATCAGAAAGTATTGTGACACAATGGATAGAACAATTGACATAATTGATGAGCTTGAGGCCTTGGCAGCCACAATTTACCATGTGAGTGCATTTTTATTTTCAAGTGAATTTTCCTTGGACACCCTCAAGTATATTCAGCTAAAACGTAAATATATTCCTTTACCCCTCAAACCCCCCCCCCAACCTAACCACCATACAATCTTTATACTCAATGCAAAACGTGAATATATTCCTTCACCCTCAAAATCTAACCCCCCCACTGTTTTACAACCCCAAATTCTCGCAAATAGAAATACCTTTTCGTTAAATTCCACTTTTTATTTTTCCTTGGACACCCTCCAGTATATTCAGCTAAAACGTAAATATATTCCTTTACCCTAAACCCCCCCCCCCCAAACCTAACCACCATACAATCTTTATACTCAATGCAAAAAACGTGAATATATTCCTTTACCCTCAAAACCTACCCCCCCCCCACTGTTTTTACAAGTATAATTCTTGCCAATAGAAATAATTTTCGTTAAATTTTATTCTTTCTGTAAGCCTATCAAAAAAAAAGTGACAATCAAATTCTCTCTATCTCTTAGCAATTAATATACCGTTTCCATTTCAGCCGCCGCTAACTTGACAAAACATTTCCGCAAGGTTATAATTAGCTGACACCCCACAATTGCACTTCCTGCTTGTTAATCCTTTACGTTAGCGACTTAACCAAAAGGTTTCAATGATAAAACGGATTTGTTTCCCATCGAATTAAAACAGTTTCAAGCAAAATTAGATTGCTGTATATTAAACTTGTGGATTCGTAACCTTGTATTTGCCGGAGAACCGGTGAAACAGATTATTTTCAAATTAAGTCTAACAATATATTAGGACATTATGTAAAAGGGGGAAGGGGGGCAATACATCGCTTCTAACAGCTTCGTTGTAAGTAAATTATGTAAAAGGGGGAGGGCAGTAAGAAAACCGACGGTTTATAAGAAAAAAAGATAGCTTTATTATGTGTACATTTACATCCAAGATTGTAATTTAGGCCTATAAGCTGTGTGTTAACGATCTAATTTAAAGCCTCCCTCTGATTCTTGGGCTTATAACATTTCGAAATTTTTACTTTTTAGTTTACTGAAATGTGATAAATGCTTTTCTAGACAAAATTATGGTTAATAATTTTCATTCTTTAAAATAAAGGGGGAAATTCTTTTGATACTAATTTTTTTCTCTTCTTTAAGGCAAATCATGAAGAATTTGCTGCCCCTACATCAAAGAGAGCTACAGGTAGCGCAAATAGCGAAGAATGCTCGTCACCGCCACCCACTAAGAAAGCGAGGGGTAATAATGCGCCCCATGCGAAGGCTACTGTCATACAATATGGTCGCTGGCCAAAACCCCCCAGCTCCACACTGCCTGCCCAAGTGCAGCCGTCTGTACCAGCCCCTGTCCCGGCTGCACAGCCATATGACATTGCTGGCCCAGCTGCACAAGAAATTAATGTCGCCCCGTCCGCCATCGAACACACGTTACCTGGACCATCTGCACCCAAGTGCTGCCAGGATATGCAAATGTAAGCATTTTTTTCCTACCTATCTATTTCTTCCAATGTTTTTAGTCTTTTTCAATCCCAATATAAACTTATCTCAGCGAGATATTAACCCCCCCCACACGAACCTAACCACCATACAATCTTTATACTCAATGGAAAACGCAAATATATTCTTTTTACCCTCAACCCCCCTCCCATTGTCTTACAAACCCAAATTCTCGCAAAAAAAATAATTTTTCGTTAAATTCCTTCTATATTTCCAGCTAAAGTGTCTGTCGACTTCTGTCAATTCTTAGACATTAAGCCGCTATGTTTTGACATAAGCTCTCCGCACAAGCATGTAAATAGATCTGTTCTATCCCCTTTTCCTGTTCTGTTCTATCATTAGCGACGGTTAGGGCGCCAAGTCTAGGCCTCCAATGCTTTTACGTAATTCTATTGTTTGGCCAAGAAAATTTGCTGTGAATTGTCTGCAAATTAGCGTTAGATTTTTGGGAAATTGGAATTCTATGTAAGAGCGAAACAAGTTATACCCCCAAAAATAATTATTGCTATTTATGACATCGCTGAAAAGGGGGGGCATAGTTGCCCTCAAATCTTTTTGGTCACTTAAAAAGCGCAGTCAATTACTGCTAATGCTCACCGTCTTTGAAACTCTATTCCATTCACATAGTTTAAGAGAGAGATTATCCCATCTGTCACATATTGGCGTTCTAATTTACACTGAATATTTCTATCGTGCCAAAGAGATTTTAGTGAGGGGAAAGCGAGTTAACGGTTCTCGACATTTTGAAGTTCAAACTCGTTCAACTAACCTCCATAATTAAACTCATGTGTTTACTGAACCTGTATGGAATTAGAAATATTTCAACTTTTGAAGGGCATTATGTAAAGGGGGCTGGGAAGAGCTGTGGGAGGCGCTGCATGAAGTGCCGCGGGCCCGAGAAGCGCCGCAGGGATGCGCCACGGGCCAGGAAAACGCCGCAGGATGCGCCGCAGGGATGCGCCACGAAAAAAAAAAAAATTGCCACCTTCTATGTCATATCTTAGATTATCTTAAGTTGAATTAAACCAAATGCTTTTAAGCAATAATAATCCAAATTTTAACAGTAGGGATGATTTGAACACATTGAAAATAAGCTGTTTTTTCATTTATAGGTTGGTGCATTGGTCCCATATTCACCGTCCAGTGAAGAAGAGGAGGAACCAATTCTAACACCACCAGTGGAGTTTCAGGACAACGAAACATGGGACAACTCTATTGAAGTACCTTTTAATATTGATGAGTATTTAAATGATTTTTTTAATGTAGAAGCTAGTACAGTTGAGCATGCGGACTTGAGCCCGAACACTTTACAAATTTTAGAGGATTTCACTGGGAACCCTCCTCCTCCAGCCTCCGATACCCTAACGAGTCCACTTCAAACAACTGAAGTGGAACATACCCCAAATATTGTTGAACATCTTGGGGGTGGGGGTACATCTTTCCCCGACTTTAAATTATCCAACACAATTTTAAATAATATAGTTGTTTTCACTGCAACGTTTGGGGATCCCTTTAATACACTATTGGGGGAAATTTTGTTTTTGATCCTGTAGAGATTGTGCATGCATATGTAGATAAATTCGTGCACTACTGGAGAAAACAAAATTCAATTGTGGGGGGGGTAGGGATTCAATTAAGGTTTTTTAAGCTTAAAGGTTTTTTATTTGAATGAGGGGAAAAGCAAGGTTTACTATCATTTTATACATTCCGAGATGCGCGTAATTTATCCAAATTTAGAAAATTTTGAGGGTGTTTTTAGTGAGTGGGTAGGACAAATTATAGCGCATCTCGAGAACTATAACGAAAACGGGAGTGGGGTCTGTAGTTTTATTTATGGAAAATTTAAGCGTAAATATATGTAAATTTAAGAAAGATTTTATTTAAGAGGGGGGGCTAGGTCTGAGAGGGATACTATCTAAATTATAATCCAGATCTAGTAGGTTGTCGTGGTGTCCAGAAGATCTGTTTTGAAACAGATCAAAAGTGTTTCAAGTATGCTTTCCTCATATCAACTTTCCGACCATTGAAAGATGACGCAACCAAGACGAATTTAGATCACTGGGCTGTACAGGGGAAGGACGGGTCCGATTTCCCAGTTGTAGATTTCTCTTGCTTAGAAGGAAAATATCCAGTAACGCTAAGATCCATTGACATTTTTGAAAGGGCTAATGCTCATTTAAATATTGGCGTTACTGTGGTACAATACGAAACAGAATTTGAAGATGGGACTCGTTCTAAAAAGAAGGGGGTGGTCTTCCCCGTAAGGGGTCCGTCAGTTGATTTGGTTAAACACTGGGTTTGGTTGTTATACACACCACCTAGTCAACCAAATGCAATCGGTCATTTTAACCCTATCACTGACATTAGTAGAGTTCTGGGGGGTGGTAAGCATAGGGGGACCCGTTTCTACTATCCAACATGCCTGTCACAATTCGGTAGTGATATAAAACTACGGGATCATATGAAGCATTGTAGACAGCATGGATATCAGACAGTGGAAACGGTTTCAGGGGATAGGGCCATTCTACGCTTTAAAAACTTCCAGAATACCGTTCTCCAATGTAACAAAATATCTTTAGACTGTGAAGCTAAGCTGGTGGAGGTGAATGATCCCCCATATCCAAACCGTATCAAAGAACACCAGGCCATTGCAGTGTCCTATGCACATGCGCAAAGAGATAGTTCTAACACCATGCGGTTGTTAGAAATAGTAGAAACATTGTATGAGCGAGATGATTGCATGGTCAAGGCATTGACTAAACTGATTGGCACGGCTAATGGTGCTATTTCTCGTTTGAGAAATACGCATTATCCAATGGTGCTGTCTGCAGAAGATCGTCTCGCGATTAAAAATCAAAAAATATGTTGGGTTTGTAAGGGGGAGTTTGTAGAGGAGGATAAGGGGACTAAAGGGAAAAGAGGCGGGAGGGGGAAAGTCAGAGACCATGATCACTTGTGGCAGGAAATATCATCTGGGGGTAGTAATTTTAGGGGAGTAGCGCATCAATCGTGTAATTTAAATGTTAGCCAACAGTTTTTTATCCCAGTTTTTATTGACAACTCTAATTATGACTTAAAATTTATTTTACCGGCACTGGCACGTATGCACAGGGAGGGAGGGGGAGTAGATAGTCCATGGGTAAATAATTCATTTACCTATAACATTATTCCCAAATCGGCCGAGAAGTTGTTGCTTCTCGAACTGAAATGGCAGGTAGTGGATAATGAACGTACGTGCTGGAATAAAATCAGGTTTTTAGATTCTTTTAGTTTTTTCCCAAGTCCTTAAGTCAACTAATTCAAGTGCAGAAAAGCGACAATTTTGATAGCTTTCCCTTGCTTAAACAGCACTTTCCAGACAGTGAAATGTATGACTTATTAACCAGCAAAGGTGTATATGCATATGATTATTACTGTTCTGGCGCTCGCTTAAGCGAGGAGAAACTACCTCCAATTGAAGCTTTTCACAATTCACTGACCAACAGTGAATGCACAGTCGAGGAGTATGAGTTTGCCAAGAAGGTGTGGTCCAAGGGGGATTGTAAAAATGGGTGGGATTATTGTAGACTGTACTTGGCCAGTAACGTTCTAACTCTGTTGGATATAGTCTGTAAGAATACAGACCAGATCTATTCAGAGTTCGGGTTAGATATAGGATATTATTTTTCTACACCCCATTTAGTGATGGATTTAATTTTAAAAATTTGTAGGGAGGAAATAGGCCTAATCACCGACGTAGATCAACACCTTTTTGTAGAGCGTTCAATGAGGGGAGGGTATGTTTTTCACGGGGACCCGCGTCTTATCAACCGATCCGAGCGGACAAAGCACTGGTGTAAAGTAAAAATGCAGTGTTCTTGGACATGAAACTCGTTGTACCCCTCGGCAATGTCCCACTACTCTTTGCCGTGTGGGAACTATCAATGGCTTGAGAATCCTTGTGAGTTCCTCGACATTAACACCGTCGAGGACAACGGGCCACAGGGATGGTTCTTTGAAATTGACGGTCACATTCCGCTGGCGCTTCACGACTCAGTCAAAGATTTTGTTTTTCCCTGTATCAATCGACCAGTGACCAGGGACTCGCTGAGCCCCTAGAATCGATCATTGGTTGAGGATATGGGGATGCATTGGACTCCCTCTAAACAAAAACTGTTTGCTGATTTGGACCCTAAAGAGAATATCGTTGTTCACCATGTGCTTTTGCACTGGATGGTGAACAATGGTTTCAAGATCACCAAAATACATAGGGGTCCTGCAGTTCAATCAGAAACCTTATTTGAAAACGTTTATCGATACTTTTGTCGATAAACACTCTAGGGCAAATTCCAAGGTAGAGAAGGAATTGTACAAGCTCATTCTAAATTCAGCGTTTGGCAAAATGTGTGAAAGCGTACGTAACAGATCTCGCTGCGATGTCGTGACTGACCCTCTAGAGTGTGCACGAATTATTGCCGATCCCAATTTTACATCATTCACGAGCATAGAGGCCGGCATGGTTCTTCTACACAGGAAAAAGCGAAATCTGGTACTGAACAAGAATATAGCAGGAGGTAGTTCAGTACTAGAAATTTCAAAAAAGCTCATGTTGTCGTTCTTTTACAATGTGTGCAAGGTGCAATGGCCACGGGAGGGGGAGGTTCAAGTTTACTATGGGGATACAGATTCTCTGCTGTTAAAGGTAAATGGGACTGAAGATTTATTGGGTGATTTGCAAAATGGGGTGCACATCAGCTCGCGGATGGATTTCACCAACTGGAATCCATCCCTCTACCCCGAGTTGGTGAAACGTCAAGCCCCCAACCAACTATTAAAATTAAAATCAGAGACGGGGAGTGATTTGATATCCAGGGGGGTGTTCCCGGGTCCCAAAGTTTATTGTGTTGAAACACATAGTGGGGATGAAAAGAAGACATGTAAAGGGGTTCCTACGCACTTTGTAAAGAGCAATTTTCAACATGAGCATGTAGAGAGACTGTGTAGAAAGTAGCCTAGTGCCAAGAGCAAAAGTGCTTGCAATTCGCTCTCTACAGTATAGAAATTATACTGTGAGAGTGGAAAAAAATGCAATGTCATGTATATCTGACAAGGTCTATGTGCTCGAGAATGGTGTGAGTGTCCTGCCTCATGGCCACTATCGTATTTCAGATCGAGTTGAATGCGTAGACTATCGTAATCAACTTGGTCTGGATAAACTAACCTAACTAATCAACTAACCACTGACCCAACTTACCCATCCACACTAACCTGCAGTAGCAGTGACGACAACTATTGTTTTTCCATCGCGGCTCCCGGGGGGGTGGGGGACCCTTCCCACGGCCGGCTCCCGGGGGGTGGGGGCCCTACCTTTAAATTCACTGTAATGTTCAACTGTGCTAGTTCCAAGTGTATTTTGTTTTTGTACAAAAAGTGTTGTACAAAAAGTGCTGTAGATGGACAAAAGTGTTGTACAAAAAGTGCTGTAGATGGACAATAGTGTTTAAAGACAAAAAAGTGTTATCATTGTTCATGTTGAACAAATAGAGTTTTCATGTTGACCAAGTGTTCATGTTGAACAAGTGTTCATATTGCTGTAATAAATGTTGCCATGAAATTTTGTTTTTGTTGTTCTTGAATAGATAGATCTATGGGAAAATTACTACTTATTCATTGGACACATATGGTTTACAGTTAGTCATAGTCCGACTGTTGTCAACAGCATGTATCAATTTAAAACACCCTTCAGATCGTTTCTGTGTGGGCCCTCAATGTCGGGGAAAACAACACTGTTAGCTAGAATAATTCAAAATTGCGATAAAATGTTTTTGGAAAAGCCGAAAAAAATCTACTATTGCTATAGTATTGGCAGGAGTCCTATGATCAAATAAAAGCTATTGCCACAACCATACCAATACAATTCATAAGAGGACTTGATGTTTTCAATAGTATTGAACCGAACTCGTGGTTGATTATTGATGATTTGGCTGAATTCATTGAACAGTTTCTCACAGGAAATGCTACAAGTGTTCACTGTTCGCTCCCATCATGAAACACATTTCCATAACCCTAGTTCTACACAATCTGTTTCATCAGAGCAAATGTATGCAAAACCCTTGCTTTGAATTGTACTATCTATATTATCTATCGAGTCGTTCGTGATTCTAGCTCACTCATAACTCTCAATAAACAGATATACCCTGGCGCTCCAAAATTTCTGTTGTCAGCGTACACTCAGGCGACTAGCAAGCCCTACGGTTACATTTTGCTAGATCTTAATCAGAGCACGCCCGAGGATCTACGTGTAGTCACCGACATTTTCGACAATGAAATTACAGTATATCTTCCGGTGAACAGTAGAAAAGGCTATTAGTTGCCATTATGACACTGAAGAAACTACATGAACAACGCCATTTATTTTCCGTTTTAAGCACTTCAAAACCCTTGCTTAGGAAGGCCATACTCAAATATGGTGTCGACAATGATTTCATTAATCTAATATCTGAACTTTGTTTAAATTTAACTGAGGGCAATGTTCAACTGCCAGAAGGTGTTAGACAACGGACAAAGCAACATCGTTCCACTGTACGTGCCTTGGCTTGTAAAAACAAGGGAAAACAATTTAAAAGAAAACGGCTCCTTCAAGCAGGCGGGAGCTTTTTTCACACTTTTACTGCCAATAATTGCAGGACTTGTAAACAGTTTTCTCTAGAGAATGGCAAAACCCTTTAAATTAACACCATTTGAACTTGTCCTCTCGCCCGTTGAACATTTTGAAGACAATCTAAGCAAATTCATTAATGACGAGAATATTGCCGATGACAAAAAACTGCTTTTACTCCTAGATGCATTGCGACGTATGGACAAACATAAATCTTATCGTGAGAGACCTGCCGCAGATCCCTCTTCATCTCTTCAAGATTCTGTACAATCAAAGGAGAAGGAATTGAATTCGATTGTATCGAAAATTGGGAACCTATTGCCACTGACCTATCGAGAACAGAGTAAAAGAGTATTATCTTATCTCGTGTTGGAAACTGGCGATCAAGTTCAAGTCGACAGAACCGGGAAGCGAATTATAATTCAGGGAAAAAGTAATAATCTAGTTGATTTAATTTATGATATGGTGACGAATCGTAAAGGACTTTTATCCTTTGACAATAATCTATACACCTTTCTAAGTGTATCAAACTTTCCCAAAAGTCTTATTGGCAATAAGCAAATTCTAAAGAAACTAAGAGAATATAGCCCTACAACAACACCATTTAAAAAAGAAGAAGATTCAATATTTGAAAATACTAGCACCACTGATTTTACAACACCTGTGGCTGCTAGTCAAAAGCGAAGACGAATTGATTCACCCTCCAGTGTGCAAAAGGGGAGTGGACATTACACTACGTGTTTACGTTCAAAATGGATGAAGTTCTGAAAGGTGTCTATGAAAAATATTGGCGAAGCGGGAAGTTTAAGTTCTCCCACCACTCTTTCCAAAGTTGTCTCCGGCACCACATTGAAAAAAAGCAAAAGAGTATCTAGAAAATGAACCGAGTTACACACTACATCGGAATCACAGGCTTCGCAGTAAACAATATCGACAAACTAAAGCCTTTTTCCCTCTGCAATATAATGCAAATGGATCTTTTAACTTTAGATGCAGTTCAATGGCGTCACAATGCACCCTACAAATATATTCTAGTGGCAATCAGTATCTTTAGTCGCTATGCCTATGCCATTCCACTGCGATCAAAGAGTGGTGTTGAAGTTGCTCGGGCCATTGAAAGTATTCTTGAACAGGATTCGTATAGAAAAATTCAATCGGATCGTGGTAGTGAATTTGTTAATCCCCATGTGCAAAAGGTTCTTTTGAAATATAATATAACACTTTATCATAGTCACAGCCGATAAAGGCTGCATTGGCTGAACGATTAATAAGAACGATTCGTCTATTAATTTCAAGATATTGTACATTGAAAAATACATCGGCTTTTATTCATGATTTAGATAAAATCATGCAGATATACAACCATCGACCACATCGATCTCTGTCCGACTCTAGCCCTCGGGATGTTCACTACAATGAAAATACATTTGATGCTTTTCTAAAGCAATACTCCAATGGCAATGAGAAGAAAAAGAAGAAGAAATTCAATGTTGGTGATACTGTTCGAATTAATAGAACCACCAATATTTTTGAAAAGGGGAATTATTTATGGAGCACCGAACTTTTCAAAGTGTCCAAAATCCTGGACACCGAACCCACAACCTATCGGCTACGAGACACCAAATATGATGAGATTCTCGGCGGTTTTTATGAATATGAACTGCAAAAAGTTAGAAACACACTAGTGAAAGTTATCAAATTGAAAAGATATTAAAGAGTCGTACTCGTAGGGGCAAGAAACAGTTGCTTGTTCGCTGGCTAGGATACAACTCGGATTTTGATTCTTGGGTCAGTGCTGAAGATATTAACAATGCCCAATGATTTCTATGTGACTTTCATGTCCAATTTTTCTGATCCTCTCCACAATGATCTGAATAAAACAAGTGATTTTTGGACGAAACTCTCCCCCACCATCAAATTCGACGGAAAGTATGAAGTGGCTCTTGTCGATTGTATTCTCAAAAATACCTATGACATCCTGAGAAAGGATCGTAAATATGAAATAAAAATTAGACCCTATGATTGGCCGCCACCACCAGGTGATCAAGAACAAATTCAAAAAATCGATTGGTTGGATTATCCATATATTGAATTACCCTACGAGGAACTCACCTGTATGAATGATTTATGTCGTTCTATTAATAAAAGAATTTCCGCTCGTAAAAAAGGAACTTTTCATTTCAACTATTCAAAGGAGGAGGGCAAGATCTACATTAGTTCAACTATTGCCAATGAAAAGGTTATTCTCAATGATAACCTAAAGGATGTTCTTGGCTTTAAGCTCAAAATAATCAACGGTAAAAGTGCAGGAAACGCTAATTTCATTTTTGCTGACTACCCGCCTGCCTTCTCCACAGACACTTGTATATTTCTCTACGCGTCGTTTGTGGAAACATCTCGGGTTGGTAATTCAAATGTTCCCCTCCTACGAGTTCTTGAACGAAAAACCAATCAAGAGCATATTCATCACTACAATATAAAGCATCTACAGTATATTCCCGTAAACACTTCCTATTTGGAACTCTGTCAGTTAACACTAAGAACTGAATTAGGTGATCCCATAGCAATTTCAAAGGGTTTGCTGTGATTACATGCCATTTTCGTCCCATCGTTCAACAGCAAGATGTCTAATAAAAAAGTGGTATTCACTTGTCCTGATATTGACTGCTATGGTAATACTCTTGGTCCAAGACAACAGGGCAATGGAATGGACTATTACAAAGGTCGCTCGTCAATGTCTGGCTATGGTCTTGGCAGCTGGTTTGCTAAGCTGTTTCGCTCTTCACTACCACTGGCTAGAAAATATCTTGTACCGCTGCGACAGATTTTGCATCCTCTACACTATACGATTGGGGCTCTGGCAAGGATTTTAAAAAAAAGTGCCACGGAAAATCTTAGGTCCAGTGCGCAAACCCCTTGGTGAGAGATTAAAACAAAATGGCAAAGGCTTAAAAAGGTCAAGAAACAATGCATCACTCATCAGTCTCCACTCAGGTCGGAAACGAAAGACATCTCTTTTGTCAAAGAAAAGAAGGAAAAAGCCGACACGTAGTGTAACCAGAAGCCCCAGGAAGAAAATTGTTAGATCGAAACTAGATTTCTTCTCTTAAGATGTCCTACCTACCGCATAAGGATTCTCAACCTTCAGTCACCGCCTCATTGAATCTATTCAATTCTGAAAATGTTGATGTGAGTGTCAAGCATGGATACTATGAACAATTTTATCCACAACAACCCCTCTCCGATAATATCCACTTTCAAATTTATTCCAATGAAGACTACTTTATGGACATGTCTTCAACATTTATAGATTTACAAATGAAAGTCCGGAAATCCGATAATACAATGCCAGTTCGAGCCGATGGGATATCCTATGAAAATTGTATATTACATAGTTTATTTCGTCAAATTAGTGTCTACATCAATGGCACGCTGGTGAGCACAAGCAACAATCTCTCAAATTATACAAGCTATATGCAATTCATGCTGATGACACCCAAGTCATACAAGGAATTGAGAGGCGCCTCCAATGGATATGAATATATTACTAATACTGATAGTACAGATGCACTTAAAAATGCTACAACTAGTGAATTACATCTAGTTGGAAAAATATATCATGAAATATTTAATATACCCCAATGGCTGCCGCCCAATGTTAAAGTGGATATAAAATTAACGCTTGCACCATCCAATTTCATATTGAGAAAAGAACTTGCTGCCAATCCTGATGTAAGTCTCTCCCTCATCTCGGCAATACTCCATGTACGCAAACAGCAGGTTATGAGTTCTGTTGCTTTGGCCGTGGAAAAACTGAGAGCCAATGGAAATAATATTAAACTACTTGTTCCTCATACAATCACCAATCAACGTCATATTGCCATGGGGTCACGCACCTTCACCGATTCATCCTTTATCAATGGTGAAATCCCCTCGAAATTGGCTTTGGCATTTGTAAAGAGCGCCAATGGAATAGGATCATGGACTGAATGCCCACATAAATTCGAAATGTTTGGACTTTCATCTCTTGTGTGCAAAGTAAACGGTATCCCACTCTACAATCTATCTTTTGATAAATCCTATAGAACATTGTATGAGTTGACCATGCAAACCCTATATCATGATTCGCAACTATTTGAAAATGGTATAACCGAAGATATGTTTGCTAAAACACATGGTATCATTGTATTGGATTTGTCGGGCACACAGGATATGAGTTTAGTACGTACGTGGACTGTGCGTTTAGAGTGTACATTTGCCAACCCATTGGCTGAGAGTATTGCACTAATCTCACTAAATCAATATGAAACCTATTGGGAAATCACTCCCGAAGGCAGTGTTCTACTAGACTTGGCGCCATGAACACCAGTCAAATAATCAGTGTATTTAATATGGACCCCTACATGTCCCAGTACAAATCCTATTGTCTACCCCAGACTATCTTGGAAAAATTCAAAGCGCGAACAATACCTTGATTATTGTTAATAGCAGTCCATCGACTGTGCTGACGGGTCATTGGCTGTGCATCTATCAAACAATGAAGACGATTGAATTTTTTGATCCTCTTGGTCTACCCTATACATTCTACACGCCTCACATTAGCAACTATATTGAGAGCAGTGGGAAAACTATTATTCAAAATCGAAAGAGGGTGCAGGATCTAACGACTAAAAGCTGTGGCTTCCATGCGCTACTATATTTTGTGTTCCGATGTCGTGGCTATACTTACAAGCAGTTTCTCCACATTTATGGTGACAATCTACGTCTGAACGACTTTCTAGTGGAAAATATACTTACAAGTGTATTTAATATTGATTTCAGTGCCCTAAGAGTAAAGTGCTTAAAAAATGTTTGTGAATTTGTTTATTAATAAAATGTATATATATACAACAATGTCTTTAAATCTTCACTTTTAGATTTCTTCATCGGTGTATAGGCAACTTTCGTGAACCACTAATGCTGGTAAAGCATTTGGATTCACTGTATATTGATCTTGATTGACTGCAAAGTCGGGGTCACATTTTCTGCAGTACAATGTAACTTCACTCTTGTCATATCTCTTTGTATAGTCAATGATACTATTTGCATTCATATTATGAAATTCACGAGTTTCAATCTGTCTATTTGAAGCAATATCACATACAGTGTTTTCAAGTGGTGAATCACATTTGGTAACTGCCAAATAAAAATCACTTGGTTTATAGTCATAGTAGGCAGTGTCGTCACAGCGATGACGTAGAAACCAGATTGTCTTGTTACCCCAACAGTTGAATCGTAGACCAGATTCCTCTTCCCAGAATAATTTAAATCCACAACGATACCAATCTCGTAGAAATAAACTGAAATCACGTTTAGGATTCTTTCCAATCATAGCGGGGTAAGTATTCTACCACTGATCACATTTATCATGGTGACAATTGGAGCAGAGGTGCCCGCTAGGGTGAGAGTCACACACCTCCTCAAGACATGAATTACATCCTTTAATTTGTACTGCATAGCCTCTATGTAATTTGCAAGGATTACATAATTTACACTTTTCACTATAGTCATCAATAATTGTACAATTCTCACATTGAGTCCAACTGCCAAGAGTGTACATGCACAATGGGCATATGTAGAACTTTTTTTTCGTTTCCGATGTCAACTCTCTCACAGCTAAAACGAAACTGATCGTCTTCGCTCGATAAATTCAAAGTGAAGGAAAGGGGAGAGGAGTAACTCTGTGACGTTATCTCTTTCGAAGGAGGAGCCATCTACACTGGCAATGATTTCAAAAGTATATCCACAATATGATTCTGCTTTGTTCCAATTAATATATCAATAAATTGAGTATATGCATTTGAATCACATTTTAAAAGTTTCATACAATAGTCCAATGGGGGAGAATCAGTTTTCATTATATTGTCAAGTTTTCCCTGAGTGAATATCCTGCGTTGAAGAGATAACTCGAGAAAATCATCACCCAAAATCAAATGTTTTTCCATAAGAACTAGATTCCTCAGGATTCGCTCTTTCTCGAATTTATTCATTTTTCAATCCTTTCACTCTGACTGTTGACTCTAGACTGACCCTGATTCGTCAGCTCTAACCAGAAAAGCATGTACAATTAGCGATAGAGTTTATTGTCTTCGATATGTTTCACTAATGCACTTAAAGCACATTGAAGTCTATTCACATGTGCTATATCAACTTTTGCGGCGAAACATAATTGATCTTCCATTTTAAATTTGCTCAAGAATGTCACATATCTTGCATATACTGCATCCCATTCCAGACAAAGCCGCGATCCTTTCGTAATTTCCACCGCAATGTTTGGTGCTCTTGTATTATTACCAACAACTCCACTATCAACTTCTAATAGGGTAAACATTCCACTCGCTATCGACACAAATATATATCCAAATAAAACTATTCTCTTTGAATTCTATTCACAGACTAATAAAACTATAGCAAAAATCCTTTCCTTATATTCCCTCCGCCGCTAATATGTAACAAGCCCTCTGATTGGCTGAGAAGGAAACACGTGATCTAACTGTTTCCCGGAAACTCATAACATTTGCCTTGAGCGACAAACAAAAAATACTTTCCCGGAAACTCATAACATCTGCCTCGAACAACAACAGGAAGGAAGTGTCATTAACTTTGCCCGGAAACAATTTGGTTAATGACTCAATAATCCATGAAAGTGACAAAATTCCTGTTTTTCCAATTCTCACTGACAAAATCCATAAAAACTGACATAAATGTGACAAAGTTCCTGTTTTTCAAATTCTCACTGACAAAAACCATAAAAACATACAAAATGTGAGAAAGTTCCTGTTTTTTTCAAATTCTCACTGACAGAAACCATAAAAACATACAAAAATGTGACAAAGTTCCCTTTTTTCAAATTCTCACTGACAAAATCCATAAAACATCCATGAAAAACATCAAATAAATCGACCAACACACATAACCATCCATGAATTATGTAAAAAAAGTTGTAGGTGGCAGCACGGGTGGGCAACCGCGCTGGTACCCCCCTTCTACTAATATCCGCCAATACTTAAACTTGTTTACGAACCATAACCAGAAAATAGCTACTACACGTAGTCCAGAATCCACAGCAAACAATTTCAGCTGAGAACCACTAACCTAGGCACTGGAGAACCCCCATCAGACAATTAAACCAGACCCCATATAAAGCTAAATCTGAGCCATTGTGTTAGTGTTCATATATTTTTTTAACTTTCGTATTCACCAAAATTATGCTGATTTAATTGGAAATTCTCTTGGTACTAATGCATTCGCATCCCTTTAATTTTTTCAGAATTTCATCTGAATTCTATTTAAGAAATATGGGCTCTTGGAGATCTTGCCAAATTAATTATTTAATTATCTTGTTAATATCCATGTATTTTTGAACTCTAGCATTCGCGGAAATTTTGCCGATTCAAAGAAATATTATAAAGAGAACATTTGCAGGCAAAGTTGGACACTGTCTCGATACAATTACCATTGACTTTCCAGGAATTTTTCAGAACCCCCCCCCCTGAATTCTATTAAGGAAATATGAGATCAAAAAGATCCTACAAGAATTACCAGAACATGCTCACGGCCGGGCAGGGGCAAGAAACATAAAATATACAAAATAAAACACTTTAAAGTTACTGCTTTGAAAAAATAAAATAAAAATAGAATATATAGAAAATTAAAAAATTATAACACACTTCTGAGCTGGAAACGGAAACCTCCCCCCCCTGACGGAAAAACTGGGAGGCTAACTGTTCTGGGTAAATTTTTACTTGGATTGAATCATGTAGGGGATCTTTCCATGAGGGAGGGGTATTTTTCCATGTAGGTGAAACCGGATTTCCTGGAATCATTTGAAAAATCATCAGAAATAAAATAAAAAAAACAATTTTCATCAACTGAAAATAAGGAGCAACATGAAAACTTACAACAAACAGAAACTATTTCATATCTGAGGGGGGTTACTTCCTCTTCAACACCTTACTCATTAGGCTAAACTCTGAATTTTCTCACAATTCTCTATGAACGCAGATAATTTCGGAGACCACACTGCCTTTCCATGACGATAAATAAAAGTTCAACTATGGATAAAATCCTTTTAATAGAAAGTGATGATGATAACAGTTATAGAAATTCAGAGAAGTACTAAATATTTCGATCACGTATGCAGTGACTGTCATCAATAGTAAAACTAATATAAAATGACGTCATCAGTTTTACTACTGATGACGGTCACTGCATATGTGACCGAAATATCTAGTATTTTTGTCAATTTTTATCACTGCTATCATCATCATTGTCTATGAAAAGGTTTTTATCGCTATTTGAACTTTTATTTGTCCTTAAGAACGATACCTGAAAAGCAACCGTTGCTTAATTTGAACAATCAGAAGCTTTTTAAAATGTAAGTTACTAAAAACTTAAAATTCAAAATCCTTTTTTGCTGGATTATAAAGCTGCCACAAAACCGAAACAAATCTTGCGAGATTACACCATCACGACATGTAAATATTGGACCATCTAAACTAGGCCCCCGGGTACCCAAAGCCAACATTCAACTTCTCCTTGGATTTTTTTTCAAGGCCAGAGACACATGACTATAAATTACACCCCAACTGTTGCCATCCATTCCACTATAGTTATAGGTGCAAACTTATGTGGACAGGTTATGTTACATTAGGGTTAGATTAAATCAGGTTAGGTTTATTGAGGTTAGGTTACCATGAGTGCCATACTTAAACTTAATTATGAACCATAAAAGACAATAGCACCTACACGTAGGCCAGAATCCATAGCAAACAATTCCACCTGAGAACCACTAACATAGGCACTGGAGAACCCACAACAGATAATTAAACCAGACCCCATATAAGGCTAAATTAAACATAAGTGGACAGGTTACGTTACATTAGGGTTAGATTAACTCAGGTTAGGTTATTGAGGTTATAAAGTTATAACCCTTAAAATGTATATAACTAAAGGAGTCATTGGATGCAAAAAGAACACGGAAGAAAAAGAACTTGGAACCTTTCAATCAATTGTGATTTTCGAAAAGGCATTGAAAGTTTCAATTTCTGGCCGGAAGAGACCTCTCTCAAGTTTCTAAGACTAGAACCACCTTCTTAACTGAGTGATAAAAAATATATAACTGTAATTACGTGTGGGAGGCACATGGGTCATTACAAAGTCATCTTCTGGCCACCGGTCCAATTGACTAACATCTGTTTCTTTGAGTTGCTCATAGAATTTAATCGTTTTGTACGGAGGAAGGATGATGAAAAGATTAAAGCTTCCATCATGCAAAGTTACTCATGGAAAGCTCTATGAGTTGCTCATGGAATTTAATCTTTTAGTACGGAGGAAGGATGATGCAAAGATAATAGCTTCCATCTTGCAGAGCTACTCAGGGAAAGTTCCATGAGTTGCTCATGAAATTTAATCGTTTGGTATGGAGGAAGGATGATGGAAAGATAAATGCTTACATCATGCATAGTTGCTCAGGGAAAGTTCAATGAGTTGCTGATGGAATTTAATCGTTTTGTACGGAGGAAGGATGATGGAAAGATAAAGACTTCCATCGTAAGGACTTGCTCGTGGAAAGTTTCATGAGTTGCTCACGTAAAGTTCCATGAGCTGCTCATGGGTTTTATACATTGTGTACGGAGGAAGGATGACGGAAAGATAAAAACTTCCATCATGCAGAGTTACCCAGGAAAAGTTCCATGAGTAGCTCATGTAATTTAATCGTTTTATTCGGAGGAAGGATTATGGAAAGATAATAGCCTCCATCATGCAGAGTTAATCAGGGAAAGTTCCATGAGTTGCTCATGAAATTTAATTGTTTGGTACAGAGGAAGGATAATGAAAAGATAAAAGCTTCCATCATGCAGAGTTACTCAGGGGAATTTCTATTAGGTGCTCATGGAATTTAATCTTTTTGTACTAAGGAAGGATGATGGAAAGATAATAGCTTCAATCATGCAGAGTTGCTCAGGGAAAGTTCAATGAGTTGCTGATGGAATTTAATCGTTTTGTACGGAGGAAGGATGATGGAAAGATAAAAACTTCCATCGTGAGGACTTACTCGTGGAAAGTTTCATGAGTTGCTCAAGGAAAGTTCCATGAGTTGCTCATTGATTTTATTCATTTTCTACGGAGGAAGGATGATGGAAAGATAAAAACTTCCATCATGCAGAGTTACCCAGGAAAAGCCCCATGTGTTGCTCATGTAATTTAATCGTTTTGTACGGAGGAAGGCTGATGAAAACATAAAAGCTTCCATCATGCAGAGTTATACTTTAAAATTTCCATGAGTAGCTCACGGAAAGTTCTATGAGTTGTTTATGGAATTTTATCGTTTTGCACAGAGAAAGGATGATGGAAATCGACGGTTATTGAAAAGTATTGCAAGCTTTGGTTTTCTTGTCAACAAGACAGTCACGTAAGATGAATCTCTTTTAGTTCGGGGGGGGGGGGGAAGGAATCAACAACTTTTAGAGGGTTTATGACCATAAGAAATTGTTTACTTTAAATAACAGCCCAAGAATTCAATTCAATATCTCAGATGGCAAGAAGTCCAGCCCTGACCTCCCCCTATAGGTCCTTGGAACAAGGCTCTGTTGGACACAGAAGCACTACATACTGTCTTGTATGTCTTGTCTGACATCTATGGCAATGCTACCCATGAAATATTATTGATGACTGAAATAATAGCATATAATAAAATTAAATGGGAACGGGGAATACGCAAAAACCTATTTAATATGAAAAATATGTGAAATTTTTGCTGAGGAGCGACTTCGCTTAACGTTTACATTCGTAATGATAGTTTAGACATTTCCCCCTTAGTTTATGACAAACTATATCAACCAATCCTGAAATAGTGCACGAAGTTTCCCTCACAAGGACGGTAAAAATGGAATCTAGCAGTTTGAACTTAATAATTGGAAAGTTACCTAACAGTACATGTCTTGACATATTAGGAAGTATCTGGAATTAAATTTTTAATAAAAAAAAAACAGCTTTTATCAGCAGCGGGTGTCAACAGGAAAAAAAGTGAGTGAAAAATATGTTTAAAAAAAGGTAAAATAGGCAAACAAATTAAAAAGATGTAGTATTCTTTTGAATGTGTAGTAGTCTTAAGGAATCAGTATATTTTTAATGTTTATATTTTTGTGGACAAATTTTTTTTTTTCAAAATTAACTAATTAGTTTGTTTATTCATTCGCGTTCCAGCGTGGCAAAACTGACAAAATATTTTACTGCCCTAATAATTGTATAATTCTAAAACCACAAAAAATTAAACTGATGGTTTTGAAATACGAATAGACCTATCCTCCTGGGACCTGGTGTCCACGTCTGTGGACACCCCCATAAAATATTTTTTGTGCAAAGGCCTCGCCATCTAGCAAAGATTTCGTTGTTTCAACGTGCTTTTTGGACCTGGAAAGCCATCTACGATTTTTTTCAGAAAGTTTCTGCGACTTTTAGTGGTGTTTTTACAAACTAGAAAAGGCTAAAATAAAAAGATGAAAAAAAGCAAAGGTAAGAAAAAAGAAAAAAAAAGAAAGTGGTGAGAACGAGTTCTGAGAAAAATCAGATGTACTCTCTTGATTGTAGACAGTGCTTAGATAGTTTTAAAAGCAGTTAGTTTGATAAGTGCCATCTTTTGGAACTTGGAAAACCTCCATGTCCACGTCTGTGGACAGGCGGTTCCAATCGAGTAAAAAGCTAGGGTTGATTTTTCGTAGTTCAAATCTTGATTCTAATGGGGATAGCAGAAGCCAATGATTGTTTTATTTACTAAATTGGCAACAACCTAGCCGCCACTCACCCATAAGAAATCGCCACCCCCGTAAATTGTCCCTACCCACCCCCATTCTGTCTCCCATACCCTTTTCTTCCCTACTTTATAAAAAACTTTTATTCCCTTTTTTGCAAATAAAATCAACGAAAATCACAACCCATAAGTCTGCTAAAAATTAAACTATTTTGTATATATTATTTTTTCATTGTTGAATATTTGGTTATTTTATTTGTTACCCTTTTTATCTTTTTATTTTATGACCTTAAAAATATTTTATAGTTATGACCTATATTTATGACTTTTGTATTTTGTGTTTTCTGACTGTTACCTGTCGTGTTTTCGTTACAGTGGTAACTATGTGTTGTTATTGTAATATTTTGTTATTGTATTTTTTTTTTACTAAGAAGTACAAATTTGGTCCACTAGGGTTTGTGATAGTTCTTTTGCCAATCTCTATCTATCAATCTATCTATCTATCTATCTAGCTATTAGTTTCAGGCTTACTGAACCTGTTCCTTTATTGTAGTTTCCCTTGATGACGCCCTTGGAATGCTCGATGAGAGTGACCTGAACCTCTCTGATTTAGATGATGATGAGGAATGGATAAAAAACTACTCCTTGTCGTCTTCAGACTGTGATGGTGAACCAGCTGTTGCAGCCATTCCGTCATCAAGCAGTTATGCTGTTCTTCCAGATGTTGAAAATGAAGAATCTGATGATGACGTACCCTTAGCAACCCGTGCCAAACGCTTGAAGGCTGACAAAGTAGCAGCAACCTTGTCCTGGAGGAAGTCTCGGCGGTTCGATAATCATCGTGGCCCGGACGTGGGCCCCGCTCATTTCCAGAACCACGACGATTGGAGTACAGAACAATTCTTTTTGCAATATTACCCGGAGAGCTTCTTCGAACGTATAGCTTTTTGCATGAACTACAACTATCAGTTGGCCCACCACAAAAGCTTGAATGTAACTCCAGACGAGCTGAAAATTTTTGTTGGCATTGTCATCCTGATGGGGAACCTCAAGTTTCCTCGGATCCGCATGTACTGGTCTGGGAAGTTTAGGGTGGAAGCCATATCACAAAAGATGACTCGAGACAGATTCTCCACAATCCGGTCAAACCTTAAGTTCGTTGTTGATTCAGAAATCTCAGACGAAAAAAAAACAAAAATAGGCTTTGGAAGGTGCAGCCGATCCTTGACAACTTCAGGAATATCTGTCTCCAGTTGCCACGTGACAGGAACTGTTCAATTGACGAACAGATGATACCTTTCCAGGGTATGTCGACTCTCAAGCAATATGTCCCTAACAAGCCCAATCCGGTTGGATTAAAGAATTTTGTCCTTGCCAGCTCCTCAGGGCTGATACTTGACTTCCAAATCTACCAGGGAGCCACTACCCTGGGAGAACAGCTGGTAGCACATGGCTTGTCAGCTGGGATCGTACTGCACTTGTCTGAGACCCTACCAGAAGGTACATACCTCTATTTTGACCGATTCTTCTCGTCTGTTAAGCTCCTCGACATGCTGGCTGAAAGAAAAATAAATGCGACCGGAACTATCATGAAGAACCGTTTGGGTGCCAACGGCCCAACGCTTTTTACCGAAACAGAAATGAAAAGAAAGGGCAGAGGAACCTCTGTCATGTCTGTGCGCTCAGATAGAAAAGTAGCCGTGACCCAGTGGTATGATAACAAAGTGGTTCTCCTGTCTTCAAACTGCAAAGGTATAGAAGAGGAGACAGAGGTCAAATGGTATGACAAGCGCCAGGGGTCTTACGTGCAGGTCAAATATCCACAAGTAGTCTCCGACTACAACACCTACATGGGTGGGGTCGACCTTGTGGACCGCATGGTCAGCTATTACCGATTTGAGACGCGTACTAAAAAATGGACTGTGCGTCTGTTTCATCATTTTGTGGATGCTGCACTAGCCAATGCATTTCATGAGCTGAAAGGCCATAGCCCAGAAGTTTCTGGTGACCTCAAACAGCTCATTGATCTTCGTTTCAACGTGGCCGAGTTTTTGCTCAATTCACGAAGCTCGGAGTCACGAGGTCAAGAAAATAGCAACGAAGAGCCATTGGGTGAAACTCAACACCGTGTTTTGAGTGTGAAAAAGAGGCCAATCCCTCCACCATATGCCAGAGCTGCACTGCATCTACCAGAATTTTGTGACTTGGCGAATGCAGCCCGATGCAGAAGGCCTGGATGCTGCAAAAGGTCAAGGTGGATGTGCTCGCAGTGTAAAATCATTCTCTGCTTGACACGAGACAACAACTGCTTGAAGAAATTTCATGAAGGGTAATGTTTTGTTTTCAACGTTTTGACATATCTCTTTTAATAGACGAAACAGATTTTTACTATACTCTTAGCTCGATAGGGACCCAATGTCCACATCTGTGGACATCCTCCAGAGGGAGGGAGGGGGGGCCAACTTTTTTTTTTAGTTGATCAATGGTCAAAATGATTTTTGTTAAGTCAACTACAAAGAAATGAACATAATCAGAAAAGTATTTCTATGGTCAGGTCTCAGGAGGCTATTATGGCTGAACAAGACAAAAATTTGTTTAGTTTCAAGCTTTAGGTAGTTTAAAATCGGCCCTTTTTGACACTGCATTCAATAAAATTACTGGAATTGATTTTTGCTATTTTTAGTGTCCAATAGAAAATTGCAATCAATGAATTACGTTCAAAAGTACTCATTGAAATGTATTACTTATTGAAACCTAACTGAAATATACGGTGGATGAAGAACGTCTGATTGCTGATTGCCATAGATTTTCCTTGTATGTCAACTGTCTAGGGTTAAAACGGAAAGTAGGTCGTCCCAAAGTGGGGGGGGGACGATATTGCAAGAAAAGATTTAGAGGAAATGGGAGCTTCCTGGGAGGGTGTAAGGAGGGAGGCTTTGAATAGGTTGAGACGGAGGAGCAGCGTCACCGACTGTGGTGCTACAGTGAGCTGTCAGTAGTAGCAGCTGTAGTATTGCGATGAAAAATTTGCTCATTATGCTTTTTTTTATGTCTTAAAATCACATCAAATCACACATACATCTAGCAAAATAATCACCTGAGATATTTTAAAAGTACAAAATGAGGATGATATAATTATGTCTGTAATGGTGCTTACCCAATCCCCTTTGATGATGATTCTCATTTTAATATTTTTCATGGAAACAACTGAAAATTTACTTATTTTTCAAGGATTTCCAAGTGGGCCATGATTTCTACAGTTTGTCCTGATTTATGTGGTCTGGTCTGGATTTCTAGACCCTGATTTCTAAGATTGGCCCTTATTTCTACAGTTTGATCATGATTTTTATAAATATGTCCGGATTTGAAGAGGATGGCCTTAAATTCTACAGCTTGATCTTGATTTTAATGAAACCTTCGAGATTTCTGTGTATTAATAATAATTTTTATAGAGGTTGCCCATGAGTTCTACAGTTTTGTCTTGATTTCTATGGTTAGGTCTGGAATTATAGGGTTGGCCCTGATTTATACAATTTGGTCTAGATTTTTATGAATATGTCTGGATTTTAAGAGGATAGCCTTAATTTTTCCAGTTTGCTCTTGATTTTTATGAATTCAACGCGATTTCTTTGTATTGTCATGATTTTTTAGAGATTGGCCATGATTTCTACAGTTTGGTCATAATTTTTATGTCAAATATAAAGAAAAATCTTAATTTGACCTAAGATACATGGATCCAAGAGACGAAAAAACATTTTATTTCAAGTCCTTGGTAGCAAAACTTCCAAATATAAAGAAAAATCTTAATTCAACCTAAGGCGCATAGATCCAAGAGACGAAAAAGCATTTAAATTTCATTTCCATTATACCGAAATTTCCAAATATAAAGAAAAATCTTAATTGAACCTAGGGTGTATAGATCCAAGAGACGAGAAAAGACTTGGATTTCATGTGATTGGTATCAAAATTTCCAAAATATAGAGAACAATCTATATACACTAGATTTTGAATTGAACCTATAGAACATGCATTCAAGAGTTGAATTTGTTTGTTAATTTTATGCCCTTGACACCGAAACTTCCAAATATAATCAAAAATCTGAGAAAACCACAGTTTTTAGGTATGATTAAACCTAAGACACATGAGTTCAAGAGATGAAAAACTTTCTAATTGGAAGTTATTGACGCCTAAACTTCCAAATATAGAGAAAAATCTTAATAGATCCTAAGGCACATGGATCCAAGAAACGAAAAACTTTTTAATTTCATGTCATTAGTACCAAAACTTCCAAATATAGAGAAAAACCTTAATTGGACCTAAGATAAATAGATCCAAGAGACGAAAAAATACTTTAACTTCATATCCTCGATACCAAAACTTCCAAATATAAAGAAAAATCTCAATCCTACCTAAGGCACATGGATCCAAGAGAAGTAAAACTATTTTAATCTCATATCCCTGGTAGCAAAACTTCCAAATATAAGCAGTATCTTAGAAAACCGCAGTTTTTAGGTATGATTGGGCCTAGGACACATGGGGTCCAAGAGATGAAAAACTTTTTAATTTCTCGTCCTGTGTACCGAAACTTCCCAATATAAAGAAAATTCTTAATTGAACCTAAGACATATGGATCCAAGATACGAAAAAATTTTCAATTTCATGACCATTGTACCAAAACTTCCAAATATAAAGAAAAATCTTAATTCAATTTAAGGTACATAAATCCAAGAGACGAAAATAATTTGAATTTCATATTAATATTTTTCTCTATATTTGGAAGGTTTGGTATCAAGGACATGAAATTGCCATAGTTTTTCATCTTTTGAACTCATGTGTCTTAGGCTCAATCATACCTAAAAGCTGTGGCTTTCTAAGGTTTCTTATTATATTTGGAAGTTTTGGTACCAAGGACATGACATTAAAATGTTTTTTGTCTCTTGGATCCACGCGTCTAAGGTCCAGTTAAGATTTTTGCTTATATTTGGAAGTTTTGGTAGCAAAGGAAATGAAATTAAAATGTTTTTTTCAAATTCTCGGATCCATGTACCCTAGGTCGAATTAAGATTTTTTATATATTTTAGAAGTTTTGCTACCAAGGACTTGAAACTAAAAAGTTTTTTGTCTCTTGGATCCATATGCCTTAATAATAATAATTTATTTATTAACCACTATAAAAAAGAAGCGGAGTACATCAAGAACAAAAAAAAAGAAAAAAAAAAAAAAAAAAAAAAAAAAAAAAAAAAAAAACAACAACAACAACAAAAAATCAAACTCGCACACTTAACAATTATTTAAATAAAACGACGTA
The DNA here is from genome assembly GCA_027921565.1 of Artemia sinica. NCBI lineage: Eukaryota > Metazoa > Arthropoda > Branchiopoda > Anostraca > Artemiidae > Artemia > Artemia sinica. Next base: position 596,137 of record CM051271.1, on the reverse strand, counting down.
AATTATGATGCGCAATAAGACCTTCAGATAACGACAGCTTTCCCGCAAGCACAGTCACTTTTTCCCGTAAATCAGGGAGGCCGAATCGCGATATTAGATGCCGGTTCCGGAACCACGGAGGGAGGCACAAAAGGTACCGAGAAAATTTAAAATAATAAGTCCGGATAGAATTCACATCTTTAGGCTTCAGAATTGGAAGAAAACCAGATAAAAAAAGAATAGAATGATCGCAAAATGAAGAATATAATTTCCCAAGCGCTTTTCTATTGTACCTCCCTCTATTTGCAACAATTTTTGAATATCCTATCTGAATTGTGTTTTTGCATAAGAAACTGTCAGAGCCCGAAGTGTTTTAAGATTATTAGTAATGTGAAGACTAAGCCACCGAAAAGAAGAGACACAGGGAATAGAGAAAAAACCACAGTTAAGAGGGAGACTCGCACTCGAATTAAATGAAATATATTCGCACTTATCAACGTTCAACATAAGCCCAATCCGTCTGAACTGGTCTGACATCCAGCTGACAGAATGTGAGAGTCAAGCCCTAGAACGACTGACAAGGAGAACATCGTCCGCATAAGCAAGATACGAGACATCAATTCCATCAGAAATGAAAGTCGAAGGCAAGGATGAAAGGATAGGAGCCATACATAACTTAAAAATAGTTGGAGAAAGCACACCACCTTGACGGACCCCATGCCGAAGAAACACCTTTGAATCAGAAACTACTTCATTACATTTTACCCGAATAAAAGAGTTAGAATACCAGTACCGTAACAAAACAACAATAGAAAGGTGAATATTGTTAGAAAAAAGGGAACAGAGTGCATGTGAGTGGACTATACTATCGAAAGCTTTCGAAAGATCAAGAGCACAGATATGACGAGGAGAGACATCATTAACAGATTGCAACAGGAGGGAAGCTAGAGCACGATGGGCGTGCTGACATCCCAGCCTTTTTTGAAAGGCTGGATTTTTCTTTATATATAGAAGTTTCGGTAAACAGGGCGTGAATTTAAAAAAATGTTCATCTTTTGGATCCCATCTGTCTTAGGCCCAATCAAACCTTTCATACCTAAGAAACGGTGGTTTTCTAAGATTTTTCTTTGTATTTGGAGGTTTTGCTACCACGGACATGAGATTAAAATGTTTTTTCGTTTCTTGGATCCATGTACCTTAGGTAGTATTAAGATTTTTCGTTATATATTGAAGTTTTGGTATCAAAACATTAAATTAAAGTATTTTTTCATCTCTTGGATCCATGTATCTTAGGTTCAATTAAGAGTTTTCTCTATATTTGGAAGTTTTGGTACTAATGACATGAAATTAATGAGTTTTTCGTTTCTTGAATCCATTTGTCTTAGGACCAATTAAGATTTTTTCTTATATTTGGAAGTTTTGGTGTCAATGACTTGAAATTAAAAGTTTTTCATCTCTTGAACTCATGCGTCTTATGTTCAATCATACCTAAGAACTGTAGTTTTCTAAAATTTATCATTATATTCGGAAGTTTTGGTATCAAGGACAAAAAATAAAAAAAAAAATTTAACTCTTGGATGCAAGTTCCATAAGTTCAGTTAAAATTTTTCTTTATATTTTGGAAATATTGGTACTAAGGACTTGAAATTAAAGTATTTTGTCGTCTCTTGGACCTATGTACCTTAGGTTCAGTTAAGATTTTTCTCTATATCTGGAAGTTTTGGTACCATGAACATGAAATTAAAATTCTTTTTCGTCTCTTGGATCCGTGTACCTTAGGTTCAATTAAGAGCAAAAGTGTTTTTTTTTATAAATTTTTGATACTCCTGAAATTAAAATACTTGTTCGTCTCTTGGATCTATGTGCCTTAGGTTGAATTAAGACTTTTCTTTATATTTGGAAGTTTTGCTACCAAGGACATGAATTAAAATGTTTTTCGTTTATTGGATACATGTGCCTTAGGTTCAATTAAGATTTTTCTTTATATTTGGAAGGTTTGATACCAAGGACAATTAAATTAAAATGTTTTTTTGTCTCGAAGTTTTAGTACCAAGGACATGAAATTGAAATGTTTTTCGTCTCTCGGATCCTTGAGTCTTAGGTCGAATTAAAATTTGTCTTTATATCTGGAAGTTCTAGTACTATAGACATGAAATTAAAAAGTTTTTCGTCTCTTGGATCCATATGCCTTAGGTCCAATTAAGATTTTTCCTTATATTTTGTAGTTTTGGTACCAAGGATATGAAACTAAATGTTTTTCGTCTCTTGGATCTATGTGCCTTAGGTTGAATTAAGATTTATCTTTATTTTAGGAAGTTTTGCTACCAAGGACATGAATTAAAATGTTTTTCATCTCTTGGATCCATGTGCCTTAGGTTCAATTAAGATTTTTATTTATATCTGGAAGTTGTACTACCAAGGACTAGAAATTAAAATGTTTTTTCGTCTTTTAGATCCATGCGTCTAAAGTCAAATTAAGATGCTTCTTTATATTTGAAAGTTTGGCTACCAAGGACATAAAATTAAAAGGTTTTTTTGTCCCTTGGATTCATGTACCTTAGTTTGAATTAATATTTTTCTTTATATTTGGAAGTTTTGGTACTATAGACATGAAATTAAAAAGTTTTTCGTCTCTTGGATCCATATGCCTTAGGTCCAATTAAGATTTTTCCTGATGTCTGGAAGTTTTGGTACACAAGACGTGAAATTAAAAAGTTTTTCATTTCTTGGATCCTATGTGTCTTAGGCCCAATCATGCCTAACAACTGTGGTTTTCTAAGATTCTTCTTTATATTTGGAAGTTTTGCTACCAGAGATATGAGATTAAAATATTTTTCGTCTTTCAGATCCATGTAGCCTACCTTAGGTAGGATTTATATTTTTCTTTATATTTGGAAGTTTTTGAACCAAGGTCTTGAAATTAAAGTATTTTTTCGTATCTTGGATCTATGTTTCTTAGGGTCAAGTAAGATTTTTCTCTATATTTGGAAGTTTTGGTATCAATGACTTGAAATTATAAAGTTTTCATCTCTCGAACTCATGTGTCACAGGTTCAATCACACGTAAAAACTGTGGTTTTTAAAGATTTTTCATTATAATTGGAAGTTTTGGTATCAAGGACATGAAATTAAAAAAAATTCAACTCTTGGATGCTTGTTCCATAAGGCCAATTAAGATCTTTTTTATATTTTGGAAATTTTGGTACCAAGGACATGAAATTGGAGTGTTTTTTTCGTCTCTTAGATCTATGTACCTTCGGTTCAATTCTGATTTTTCTCTATATTTGGAAGTTTTGGTATCGTGGAGATGAAAGTAAAATGCTTTTTCGTCTCTTGGAACTACGTTCCTTAGATTGACTTAAGATTTGTCCTTAAATTTGGAAGTTTTGCCACTAAAGACATGAGAGTAAAATGTTTTTCGCCTCTTGGATCCATGTACCTTTGGTTCAATTAAAATTTTTATTTATATTTGGAAGTTTTGCTACCAAGAATTTGAAACAAAATGTTTTTTCGTCTCTTGGATCCATGTGTCTTTGGTCAAATTGAGATTTTTGTTTATATTTGACATAAAAATAATGACATAGAAAAAAAGTTAAAAAGACATAGAAAAAAAGTCTATTAAGACATAGAAAAAAAGTTAAAAAATATGTAAAAAAAATTGGAATTGGGAGGGGTTCCGGGAGTAGTTGGGGGCCGGGAAGGGGGAGGATTGTTGCTCCTGGAAGTCGGGGGGAGGTTCATGGATTGGGGACTCGGGGCCCTGGTGAAGGACTTGGGGTCTTGGAGTGAGGACATGGAGACCTGGATGGGGATTTGAGGTCCTGGATGGGGACTTGGGGTGCTGAATGAGAAATTGGGAGCCCAAACTCATGCAAATGTCCGGTAATGGAAAACCGATGTACACATTTTCGTTAACCATCAGAAGAAATTGTCTATTAGAGTAGAAAAAGATCTCTACCAGTTGTTTATAAGAATCCATATAAAAACTTCATTTACAATACATAGTATTTGTTTTAAGTCACTTGTATTATTAAACGACATTCTTGAGAGTCAAATCTCTGATAATAATGTTTCCCAGAATTTTCTTTATCACTGCGGAACGTCTTTGCCACATGGTCGACAGACTTGATGTCTCCAATGGCCGCTCGGAATGTTAGGCTATATGTCTTGTTGTATGGATGGTTTTGTGTGCTGTTACATATATGGTGTTTTGCGTTGTTGTATGGATGGTTTTGTATGTTGTTGTATGGATGGTCTTGTATATTGTTGTTTGGATGGTTTTGTGTCTTGTTGTATAGTGGGGGGTACTGTCCGCTTGGAATATAGGACCAATTGTATGTTGGGGGGACTGCCCCGTCAGAGTCATTAATACAATAAGGGGGTACTGTCCGCAACCTTATATTACTACATTACTACTTACGATAAAGTTCGAATTTTGTCCCAATTCTTTAAGAATGACTCTTGAATCACAAACGTCGTTTGCTTAGAACTAAAAGCTCTTTTAAAGCATTAAATAAAATTAGCGTAAAGAGCGAGGAATTGAAAAGGGGGCAAACCCCCTCATATACGTATTAATTTCAGTTCGTTTAAGTTTTATTGTTGCTCCTTACTTTCAATTGAAAAAAAGTTTTTTTAAATTTAATTTCTGATCGATTTTAAATAACGCTTGGAAATCTGGCTCCCAATTCATGGAATATTTCTTTCCCCAATTAAAAATACCTCTGTGGAAGGATCCCCTCTCGTAGCCCCCTTCACCAGAAAAGTACCCCCTAAAAATGTCTGTATTCTTCCCAATAACCAATACTTTATGTAAACTATGGAAAAAGTTCATAACTTAGCACCCTTCCCCCCTGGAACTGTGGGGGGTTACGTCATACTCAAAAACATACTTATTAGGTTTTTCGACTATGCTGAAAAACATGGTTATTTAAAAACTTTTGACTGGGTGACTTTGGGGAACAAATGAGCGGGGCAGGGGACTTAGTACCCCTCCAATATTTTTGGTTACTTAAAAACGGCACTAGAACGTTTCATTTCACATGAAATGAGCTCTCTTTCAGTCTTGTACGATCACTGGTTCGATGCGATTATCATTGGGAAAAAAACACACATCCCTGATCCTTCTTCTGGTAAAAAAAAGTGCAAAATTCCACATTTTTGTACATAGTAGTCTTTAACCTATACAGTCGGGTTCTCTTGTATGTTAAATCTGATGGTGTGATCTTCATTAAGGTCACTTGATGTTTTGTAGTGTTTCCCCTCTTTTTAAAATTTAGACAATTTTTTTATGCTAGTAACTTTTGATGGGTGACATTAAACTTGATGAATTTTATATGTTTTGAATAAGCATCAAAATTCGATTCTTTTGATGTATACGTTGCTATAAAGACTCTATTTCTTAGATTTTCGGTTACTATTGAGCCGCATTGCTCCTTAGTTACAGCGTGTTACCATGAACTGTTTGATTAAGACATAAGTTAATTTTATGAGCACTATAGTAAGTAAATAATAATCAAGCAATTTTTTATTAAGCAAAGAAGGCGATTTAACGAAGAGCGAAATTAACAATTTAAAGACATAAGACAATTTAACTAAAAAAAACAACAACACAATATTGCAGTCCCCAATATGCTCTCTCAAAGAGAAGACCTATCTGTAAAAACATAGAAAACTGAGTGAATAAATAAAAAAATAAGAATTCATGATACTTATTAAGTATCCGGTAAACCCGCGGGAAGTTAAGTTTCTTTAATACTAATAAAATAGAACAAAGTGTGATAAAAATATAACAGTTGTGAAACAAATTTGGGCTATATCTTTGCACATTAGGAGGGGGGATAGAACATATTACCTATATTGAATACGTAACCTATCCTAAACTAGGGACCTTTTCTTGCCTCTTTAACCCCCCCCCCCCCCCAAAACTAAAGTTTAAATCTTTGTCACGGAGTGAGCAATACCTCACTAGGCACCAAAAGCTTGTTTTTCATACAACATATTTGAGATTTCGATGCGGTCTTTCCCGCGTGTTTACTGGATTCTAAATAAGTACCAAATTCATCAGTGCGTTCGATCATCCCTTATACGATTTTACAACAAATACTTATCGGACCACGTAGAGCAACGCTTTTGGACAACTAAACGAATAACAATATTGATCACGTATGTTCCAATTTTAAGCGTAACTCGGTTCCAGAGTCCTAAAGGTGCGTTACTTTTGACTATTGCTCTATTCTTTTATTCTCTTCCTTTAGTTTTATGTTTGAAGTGACTGAATTAGTTTGGCTACATGTTACGTCACTTAATCTGCAATTTTAGGGGTTAGCCTGGGTAACTTATATGACAACAGATCCAAGCCGCTTCATATAGCAACCCTTTAACTTCTGACATCATATACGTCACGTTTTACTGCAAAGATCATTTCTTCTTCTTCTTCTTCTTTGAATTAATTTGGATCTTTAATCTTTAATCTCTTTAAAAGATCTTTAATCTTTCGCATAATCTCATCACCAGAATGAAATTTTGAGCCCTCTAATATGTTGCTATAGCTGGCTTCAAATTCTAGTCCCAATGCTAAAGATAATAGGGCTGTCTTTTGCTCATCTTTGTGCTAAGATCTTACATCTTTTGACACAGAACGCTTAAAAGTGAAATCTTAGCACTAAGATCTTACATCTTATAGCGTTCTTTTGCAAACGTCTTTCATCATTCTGCTCTGATCTGCGGTCTAAGAACAATGATGAGTATATCATCAAAGTTCTCTCATCATTGTTCTATATGGTAGAAAGATGGCGTCTTTCACGCTTAATGCTAACATCGTTGAGCTGTAAGATCTTGTAACAAAGATGAGTTAAAAGAACGGAAATCTTTGCAGAAAGATGTGAGATTTTAGATGTAAGATCTCAGTGCAAAAGAACGGCCCTAATGATACGTTCGAGCACCTCCCATCCGACAAAGTGGAATTTCAATGGGTATCACATGCAATCTGATAGAGAACGATCTCTAACCTATCGCAGCTAAAAACTTAGAAATGGATTTTGAAAAAAAAAAAAAATCGTCAAGTGATTCAAGTGAGGAAGAATCGCCGTTTGAAGCTGATTCAAGGACTTAAACTACTATTTTGATTAATCTTAATGGTAAAGGTTGATCTAAAAAATGAATTTTTGGTTACTCCGAATAATAGCCCGAAAGGCCACAAAAAGGTGTTAGATCAAAATGAAAACAATACCATTGGATTTTTTATAAACAAAAGCCCTATATAGGATTTGTTTCCTAGAAATCGATAAATACTAAATATTTCGATCGAAATATTTCAATTTTTAGATGAATCGAAAAATTTGATTCTTTTTTCTTGTGAGGGCTTTTTTCTTATGAGAAAATTCAAATATACCAAAAGCAAGTGCGTATCCAGGTTTTTGGTTGGGAGGGGGGGGGGGTACAAAAACTTTAAAAAACGCATAAATAATTTGGATATGTGCATTTTTGTTACGTTTCTATGAATAGGACAAAAAATTAGGGGGGAGGGGTCAAACCCAAAACTCCGGCTTAACCAGCGATAAATACTACAAATAATTTGATTTAAAAATCGAATTATTTGTTTACATAGGATTTCACTTATCCTGCATTTCCTGTGGTTAGCAGATGTAACCTATATAACAACTAATCCGTAGCAGTTCAAATAGTAAATTTCGTAGCCTCTGACATCTTTCAAGTCTCATGAAACAATGAGGAAAAGCAATCAGGATTGTCGGATAAGGAATCTTAGCATGCTCGAACACAATGTGAGCACACCCGAAAGATGTTGCTAGCGAAAATTTGACAAATTCTCCAACGAAGTATTCAACGTTGTTGTCAGTCATTAACATATTTTGAATCAACGTTAAAACGCAGATAAAGTGGTGTGTTCGTTTTTTACCCTGTAAAGTATTGAATAAATTACAAATTTGTCAATTGGACTGTGTCTCAGTTCTTCCTTAATGCCTGGAAATACACACAAGTTTGGTGGTTTCTTTTTAAAATTGGTATTAAGTGTTTTGTTTAGTTCAGTGTTTATTTTACTAACAAGACTTTTGATGCGTGAGGAAAAACAATCATTTACCTTGCAGAAATGTGACCTCCCTTGTTTTAATCTCTTAAGCATGGCTCCTTCTCCCTTCATAGTCTATAGATTTTTAATTAAAAGCGTCAATTACGATTAAGGGAACAAAGCAGTTGAAGATTCGTTACATTCGTTGAGATTCATATTGAATCTCAACGGGGAAACAAACTTTAAGTCACAATTTTATCAAATAATTTCTTTTCTTCTAGAAATCCAGCACAAAACCAAAACTTTCAATAGATTTTTGGTTTTCAAAAATGGTGGAGATTATCTAACCAGATCATCTTTCCAAAAAGAAAACCAAAACTTCGCTCGGGAGCATGCTTCGAAGAGTATTGTATTTTTTGACCAATCGGGAATATCATTGTATTGTATTTTTTGACCAATAGGAATAGTATTGTATTTTTTGACCAATACAGCCGAATATCATTCAAAACACCTGACCTAGGACGATCATTATCTTTCCAAATAGAAAACCCAAACTTCACACGGTAGCATGCTTCGAAGAGTTTTGTATTTTTTGACCAATCGGGAACTTGAGTGTCGATGCGTATTTTTCGAGTTTTAACTGCTGCTTTTTCGGCACATCTTAGACCATGGCAAATCTCAGCACAATAAAAATTAAGATCAATAATTTATTGTATGGTGCGAAGTGTGAATATATGTGAAATTTAATGTATGGTGCAAAGTGTGAATATATGTGAAATTTATTGTATGGTGCGAAGTGTGAATATATGTGAAATTTTCAGTTTTTGGCTGCACAATAAGCTCAACAGAAAAAATACCATGGAGAACAGAAGCACGAAGTGATACTGCAGATTCACAAAAACTAATATCACAATTAAAGTCCCCAACAACAACACAAGGGATATTAAGTTTTTGAACTTGTCTAATACATGCATGCAATTTCTCACAGGCTTGTGCAAATAATCGTTCCGATCCATCATTTTTATAATTAGCGGACAAATACATATTTATTACTACGCAAGACCCTACCGTAACTGCTAGAAAAGTATCACTAAAACAAAACAAACTTGATTGAATACTCGCTGAAATTAAAGTTGCCAGGCCTCCAGATGGACGACCTCGGGAATGAACACGCTTTGCGGGAACGGACAAAGTACGAAAGTCTCTACCCATATCCAATAAACTAAGACCAGGATGTGCAAAGAAATGTTCCAGAATACACATTAATTCATTGTCCAGCATCATACCTTCCAATCCTGACATTCTATTCAAGAAACTACCATTTATATTCCATGAAACCAATCTCACATTTTGGTTCTATTTAGTAGGGATCCCAGGTGGGTGCATTACAAATTCTTTGTTTTCACCACCTAAATTGGACGGAGACTTTACGCTGTAACTGGTGTGACCAGAAACCTTACAAGCACGGATTCTCACGGGATGAGATGTGCTCAGCAGAACCGCATCTTGAATACAGGGTCACATTTTTACACTCCGATGCTTTGTGACCAACATGGCAACAATTAAAACACTTTTTTGGTATGAAAATGAATAGTTGAGTAGGCAGTCTTTCGTAGCCTATTTTGACAGATTCACTCAGGAATGTCTGCAAATGCAGTTGCTGTTCAAGATAAACTTTAAATGCCCTAGATATACCACATTGAACTACTTTAGAGCAGTTAAGAATGCGTGTCATGAGCTTGGGCTCATCTATTTCTAGTGGAACACTTTTAACACTGCAATTAAAGCTGAAGACTTTTGACTGGAGACTTTACTGACGCTGTCATATTTTGCTGGGACTGTTTCACAATTTCAGCGATTGAATTGGCAGCATTTTTGCTTCGTATGACAACTTTCCATTCATCATCAGAACGCTTTAGTTGTTCAATATCTTTCGAAGCAACCGGACATAGAGTGTCTACAAATTGCTTCCTCTGTTCTGGCGAACACAAGTTTGGACAATTCTTCAAGACTTCAGCATAAGTAAGTGGTTTTGCGTCATGCTTGAGTTGATTGGGAGGTGCGTAAGTAAGGCCAGATACTTCTTGTTTGTTCGCCTTTGCCTGGATGAGCCCGTCAATTTTTCGATTGACTTCATTCACTTGCGAGACCACAGAAGCAGAAACAGTATCACCAATAACAGGTATGACCCTCAGTAAAATGATTACAAATAATCGCATGACTCGTTTCTCTTTAGCCACTGTACCAAACCATTTACATAAATCTAAAACATTATCATCGTCCTTTTGACATGTGCATAATCTAGAACTGATCGCAAGCTCACCGTGTAACACCTCTTTAGCTTTTAAAAGAGCGTCGTGGGTGCCTTTCCGACAACTATGTAAGATCTTAACCCATCAAGCATCGACCTTGATAAAAAATTTAAAACTGGGTTCAAGATAGTCTTCTGTTAAGTCATAACTTCGAACCGTCAGTTAGACAGATTGGCTAAAACAGTGGACAAAATTTTTGATTTGGGCTTTTCGGCTTTCAATGGAACACTGCACCGTAAATAGTTTGGACACACTTTTGACAACCCAAATATTAAGCCTTGGAAACACTGCAAAGCGGACAAATTATTTCAGCCATATTGTTAGAAGTAAATAAGCCAGAAAAAAGAAGAGGAGGAGTTTACTTGAGCTCTTAAATGATGTTCCAATGGCCCTTACCAGTCTTTACATCCAGGAAATGGCAAAAAATTCAATTTGTGGGGTCTTATGGCACTTTGTAATGCTATTATGGAGTGAAAATTACAATTAGTTTATAAATGAGCCCTTAAACAGCTGTTTAGGATGTTGCACTCCCCACTAGTGGCAAAGAAAAAAAAAATAAAGAGAACACAGAGGACTTATTAGTGTTATCCATGCAAAAAGTAATAATTGTTGTTGTTTAAGGTGGGGGGGGGGCTTTAAGTGTCTTGAGATAGGGTTTTCAAAAATTGAAATTTCAATGGGGTACTTTTCGTTTCGATCCAACGCCGTTTTTTTGACTGGCTACAGGCTATTTTTCAAAATTCTTGCAAATTTGTTTAAAAAAATAACATTTTATTAATAGGATTAATAGAAATAATTCTGGACGTTTATTCTTATTTGTTTGTTTTTATACTAATATATTAAGACTTTTCATTATCAATTACTAAGTAATTGCTTGATAAGCTTTATTTGTTTCATAAATAATGGAGAGTCTAAGTAAGAGTCTAATAACGCTGCACTAAGTAAGCATCGCAACAGTTTACCGGTAACTCTGGTCCTGAGCCATAATGGTTTAGAGGGAGAATCCCTCCGTATATGAATTTCTCAATAAGCAGCATTTTAATCATTCTTTATGGACAATTATGTTTGTTTCAAGTTAATCTAGATTTTTTTTCAAATTTTCCTTCGTTTTCTGTTGCATTCACATGTTAAAACCAACTTTCAGGGGCGGATCTAGAGCAAAATCTTGGAGGGGGGTGGGGGGGGGGGCAATGTGACAAGAGCGCCAGTAAAAGAAATCTTAGGGGGGGGGTCCAATGTGACAAAGATGCCAATACCTGACCAAATTGACAAATTTATTCTTACAAAAGAATGAAAAAAAAACAGTGAAAGAGGTCGCTCAAAAAATCTTGCGGCCCAAACCCCTCCCGGCCCCCTTGTATCTGCCGTTGACTTCTTTTCGTTTTAAGTTGAACTTAGAAGCACATTTCCCCCTCTCAGCATTCTTGGCTGAGTCCATCTATTCAAAATTCAAACACTGTCCTTTCAAATTTTTAGTAAAAAAACATATTTTATCAAACAGTTCGTGGTAACGAACTGTAAGTAAGGAGCGACCCGGCTCAATGGTAACCGAAACTCTAGAAAACGGGTTTTTGATACCAATAGATATATCAAAAGAATCAGATTTCAATGCTGATTTCAAATATATATTTTTCATCAAGTTTAGTGCTACCCATCAAAAGTTACGCGCCTGAGAAAATTTGGCTGATTTTCAAAAAAGGGGGAAAGACCCTCTAAAAGTTATAGAAACTTAATGAAAATCACACCATCATATTTAGCGTATCAGAGAACCCTACTGTAGAGGTTTCAAGCTCCTATCTACAAAAATGTGGAATTTTACATTTTTTGCCAGAAGAAAGATCACGGATGCGTTTTTATTTGTTTGTTTGTTTGTTTGTTTTTTTTCCCCAGGGGTGATCGTATCGACCCAGTGGTCCTAGAATATCATGGGAGGGCTCATTGGAACGGAAATTAAAAGTTCTAGTGCCCTTTTTAAGTGACCAAAAAAAATGGAGGGCAACTAGGCCCCCTCCCACGCTTATTTTTTTTCCCAAAGTCACCCGATCAAAATTTTGAGATAGCCATTTTGTTCAGCATGGTCGAAAATATGATAAATATGTCTTTTAGGATGACTTAATCCCCCGAAGTTCCCAGAGGGAGGGCTAATAGTTATGAACTTTACCCAATGTTAACGTATAGTATTGGTTATTGGGAAGTATACAGAAGTTTTCAGGAGGTTTTTTTTTCTGGTAGTGGGAGGGAAGGGTGGGTCGGTGGTTATGTTGGAGGATCTGTTCATGAAGGAAGTTTTCATGGGGGAAGGGAAATTGCCATGAAGGGGGCGCCGGACTTGCCAGCATTATTTATTCGTTATTGGGAAGTATACAACCATTTTCAGGAAGGATTTTTTTCTGGAGGGGGGGGGGGAGCTAGACGAGGGGGTTAATCTGGAGAATATTTCCGTGGAGGATGTTTCTTTGGGGTAAGGGACATTTCTATGAAGGGGGCGCCGGATTTCCAAGCATTATTTAAAAAACGATCAGAAATTAAATAAAAAAAAAACAAGTTTTTTCAACTGAAATGTAAGAAGGAATATTAGAACTTAAAACGAACAGAAATTATAACGTATGTGAGGGGGTTCTCCCCCAAGTCAATACCTCGCTCTTTACGCTACAGTTTTTTTTAGTGCTTTCAAAAGAGCTATCTATTCTAATTAAACGACCTTTGTGATTCAGGGGTTTGTGAATCAAAATTTTTTTTAACTTTTAACGTAAAGAGCGTGGTATTGACTAAGGGGAGAACCCCCTCATATACGTAATAACATATACGTAATAAAAAAAAACAATAAAAAAACAAGCGATACGGCTCAATAGTAATCGAAACTTTTAAAAACGGAATTTTGATGTCAATAAATGTATCAAAAGAATGTGTTTATAATGCTGATTCTAAATATATAAATTTTATTAAGTTTATTATTACTCATCAAATAAGTTTAGTATTTTAAGTTTAGTAGTTTAGTATTTTAATAAGTTTAGTATTACTCATCAAAGGCTACGAGCCTGAGGAAATTTACTCGATTTTTTAAAGAGGGGGGAATCATCCCCTGCATTAACTAAAAAACGATCAGAAATTAAATAAAAAAAACAAGTTTTTTAAACTGAAAGTAAGGAGCGACATTAAAACTTAAAACGAACAGAAATTATTCCGTATATGAAAGGGGCTGTCCCCTCCTCAACGCCTCGCTCTTTACGCTAAAGTTTTTTATTGTTTTAAAAAATAAAGTTGTGAGACAGAGTCAAACTTTAGCGTAAAGAGCGAGGCGTTGAGGAGGGGACAGCCCCTTTCATATACGGAATAATTTCTGTTCGTTTTAAGTTTTAATGTCGCTCCTTACTTTCAGTTTAAAAACTTGTTTTTTTTTATTTAATCTCTTGTATAGAACGGTAGACTTTTGTCCAAAAATGTTGACTCTGATCCAAATCAAACCAGGGTTTTCTGTCTGAATGACACAAGGATGCAAGGTGTAATCATCTCCCCAGCCATATCCAGCCCCATATCCTATTTCAATTATTTCTGTTAACGTTCCCCTCATAAGTTGCACTGATTTTAAAATCAGTTTTACTTGTTTTAATTCAGTTTGCTCTATCTTTTATTTTTAATGTAAGAAAAAACTGTGTACTTATTTTTGACATTTTCTAACGTCTTGAAACTTTTTGATCGGCACATAAAATGATTTCGCTGTTTACTTTTATTGCAAAACATATTTTTCTTTAAAACTCTGATAAAAAGGAACACCGATGGTATTTTCTAACCAAATTGCCTTTGTTTACCATTATTGTACGTAAGAAAAATTGAGTTGTAGATAGTGGTTATCTTTTATTTCTTATCAGTTATTATTATTTATTTTCTTTTGAAGTACTGACTGAGTTTAAGTTATTTTTCCTTGTTTTTTTTTTTATGACTTAGTGTTCCTTGTTTACAAAGGAAATTTAGAAACCATATCCAAATTTTATTCAAAGTTTTTTGAATGTACGCAAAAAAATAAAAGTCAAAAAAGATTTTCTGTAAGAATTTTAATATGAATAGTATCTTAGAAAACTGAGCTACAAATTTGCCTTGGAGAGTGGCCCGAGACCTAAGACGAGGAGTAATGAAGTCTTATAATAGTTCAAAATAACAATAAATAGGAATTATTGTTGAAGTATGAATGAAACCAAAAAGGACCAAAAATTAAAATAAATAACTGGAAAAAATCAGAAATAATCAGAAATAATGATAAACAGGAATTATTGTTGATGTATAAATGAAACCAAAAAGGACCAAAAATTAAAATAAATAACTGGAAAAAATCAGAAATAATGATAAACAGGAATTATTGTTGAAGTATAAATGAAACCAAAAAGGACCAAAAATTAAAATAAATAACTGGAAAAAATCAGAAATAATCAGAAATAATGATAAACAGGAATTATTGTTGATGTATAAATGAAACTAACAAGAACGAAACATTAAAATAAATAATCAGAAAAAGGTAAAGATAACAGATACTGATACGAATGAACAGATTAATTTTAAAACGATTAGAATTGAAAATGAATTATTTGGTTGAACTTAAAAGCACACAAATTAAAAAAAAAACAGTGATGAGACTTGGTTTAAGCCAAGCCATTTAAATCTTTTAAAGATCAGTGTGCCATATTAAAACTTATGAAAACTTAACAAACATGAAAATATATAATTGGGATAATAAAATATAATTGGGATAATACTTCCACCCCATCTCCTTCTTATAAAATCTTCTAAACAGTTTGTTCTATTTTTTTTGTTGGAATGTGTATTTCATAGTGTTGGACAATGATTTGATTAAACGATATACCGATATTTTTACTTTCGATAATCATTTTTACTTTCGATATTCAATAATCAGTACATCGATTTTGATATTTCTGATCAGTTTTTTTTATTCAGATTAGCTTTTGGCTCTGGCAAAGTTAAATAAAAATTGTAATTAAAGTGTATTTCGCTCAATCTTTTTTCAAACTTTGAACATTGTAAAATCTAACAATAAAAAAACTTTGATTACATAAAGGAGTATCATAGAAATCCAGATTTGAAATCCGTCGGGCTCAGGATAAAGAAAGATAATCTACTCGCTGATTTTGGCTGTTAAACATCAGCAACATGTCAATGTCTTCCCCTGATAATTGGTTCTACCTTTCAGTGATAAAAAAATAACAATAAAAAATAACCAACTGAAATTTCGGTTCGGCATTAAAATTTGAAAATTTGAAGAATTGGGACAAAAATTCAATTTCTTGCCTGCAGACCGAGGTCTTGAGGAGATGATACCTCCCCTCATGTGCGGTATGCTTTCTTTTTGTTTTAAGTTTCAACACTCCTCCCTAGTTTGAGTTGAAATACTTTTTTTTTAATTTAATTTCTGATTATCGTCAAATAATGCCGAGAAATCTGCCCTTCTCATCTGGTGAAAATTCCCCCCTCCATCAGAAAAATTTTTCCATGGAAATTTCCTTCTGCATTAAATCTCCCTCCCCCATGACAAATCCATCCTTGCTGAAAATTTCACCCAGAAGTTTTCCTTCGGACAATTTCGCCTTGAAAGTTCTGTTTAGCCTACTTTCGTTTGAAAAAAAACAACTTATTTTTCGTTTAGTTTTTACTCTTTTTTCAAATCATACCGTAAAATCTCTCGATAGGAAATCTCGGTTAGAAATTATATACTCGAAGGGAAAGTTTTTTCCGCGGAAAATTCTCCCATGAAAAATTTCTCCCTTGGAAGATTCACCCGTGGAGAATTTTCCTACGGAAAATTTTGTCACGAAGAAATTCTCCCACAGAAAACTTCCCCATGGAGACTTTAAACCCGTTTGAAATCCCCCCTCTTATCAAAACATCCCCCAGTTAATTTTAACCTCTCTGAAAATTTTCCCCGGAAAATTTCTCTGGAAAATTTCTAGATGTAAAATTGAATCGGCAAAGAGAAAGTAAGGTAAATATCATATAGAGGCTCTGGTAAACTCTCCCGTGTAATATACCCCCTTGTAAGTTCCTCTTCGGAAACTCCTCTGCCCATGAAAAATTTTCCTCGTGGAAAATACCCCCGCAGAAAATTGTCCCTCTCTAAAAATGTCTGTATACTCCCAAATACGACAAAATTAAGTAAGAATTACTATGTATAAGCAATAGGCAGAATCTATAACTCACAGCCCTTTCCCCAGGTGCTATAGACAGTCATGACAATTTCCCCAGAACATCTCTATATGAAAAATTGAATCGGCAGAGAAAAAGTAGGACAAATTTCGTATAGGACTTCAGACAAATTCTCACGTGTGATGTCCCCCCTTTTTAGTTCATCTCCAGAAACTTCGCTATCCATGGAAATTTCTCCTCGAAGAAAATCCCAAAGCGGAAAATTCTGCCTCCCCGAAAAATGTATGTTTACTTACAAATAAAAAAAATGCTACAAGTAAACAAAAGGCAAAATTCATAACTTACAGCCCTTCCCCAAGGTTGTGGGGGGGATGTCAACCTCAGAGGCACAGTTGTTTGATCTTTCAGTTTTTGTGAACAAAATGAATATTTAAAAATTTTGATCGGATGATTTCAGGGAAAAAAGGGCGTGGGAGGGGGGCTAGTTGCCCTCCAATATTTTTGGTGCTTTAAAAGGGAACTAGAACTTTTAATTTTCGCCGCACGAGCCATATCCCCGACCATTGGTTCGATACAATCACCCAAGCAAAAAGAAAGACCAAAAGAAAAAACACGCATCCGTGATCTTTCTTCTAACAAAAAATATGAAATTCCTCATTTTTGCAGCTGAGAGGTTGAAACCTTTACAATGGGATTCCGTGATATGCTAAATCTGATGGTGTAATCTTCATTAAGAATTCTTGACTTTTTTGATGTGTTTCTCCCTTTCCTCGAAAATCACACACATTTTCTAAAGCTCGTAGCTTTTGATGGGCACATTAAACTTAGTGAAATTCATTTATTTGGAACCAGCGTAAAAAGGCAATTGTTTTGATGTATCTATTGTTATAAAAATCCCATTTTTTAGATTTTTGCTTACTATTGGGCCGAGTTGCTCTTTACTTGCAGGTTATTGACAGGACCTGGTTGACTAACTGACTAGTCTTGAAAAACACTCTCAGAAGGGACACTGGTGGCGGGCACGGATATGCATATCAATTTGCACTCGTATACATATTTATGAGACCCATATTCCGAGACTTCCACTACTTGAAAAGAACAGTTTTTATTGGAACTAAAGACTTCCTATTGAAAACTTACAGAGCCTTTATAGATTTGGCTGCTGGCGTAGCATGCATTGCATTGCCTACTGAAACTTTTCCATGCACTCCCCACGAATAGCTTGATTCTGTCTTGGAAGAATCACAGGGACATTCACGGCACCCTTTCATATATTGATACAGATTTAGCAGCCAGAAAGGCCAAATCCATATCTCTCTCTATTTTACTCTAAACTTGGAGTAAATCGTCAGGGTAAATATAAATTTTCATAAAACTAGGATCAATATATATGACATTGTGACGGATGTGGCCCTCAGCAATATTTGAATGTCCACCCTTACTAAATGTATTTTTAGTACAAAAAATACATCAGCTTGTATTAGTCAAAGGATTATATACATAATTGTACTTCTTCTCGGCCATTTTCGAAAAAATTTCTTACGTTGGATTTTTTCTGCAGGACGTTCACCAGTAGCACAAAGATAACAGATACTGCTATGCTTAAACAGATGAATTCTAAAAAAAAAAAAAAATCAAATTAAAAAGAAGATTGATTATTTAGACAAAAAGGGAAATCACTGCGGTTGCATTTATATACTTATTTATGTATTTTTCTTCAAAACAGCTGCATAATTTTGTCTGAAAACTGGTATATCAGGGTTTTTTGTACTGAAAAAATAATGCTGGTCGATCAAGACTTTGGGGAAGTTCACTTCGAGCCTTTTTGTTAAAAAAAAAAAAAAATCATAGGAATGACATAGCATTCATATTCATGTAAAGAGCAACTTATATAATTCTGTTCAGGGTTGATCGTATCATTTTGGTATCTATAACACATAAAAAAAATACAAGATGAAAAATAACTGCAAAAAATTAAAGGAAAGGCTTGGATAAAGTGACAGCAAGATTAACATTGAAGTAATACTACTACTACTAACAACTCACCGAAACACCAAGCCGCGTGAGGCTAACACAGCTATGCACGCTCCTTCTCCATCCCAATCTATTCAAAGCCTCTCTCTTTAAAACCTCCCAGGAACTTTCCCTTTCCTTTAAATCTTTGAAGCGCAAACAAAAATATTTCACAACGAAATATGTGGTCAGAAGACAAATCAAATTTAAAATGGAATGAAGGAACATGTTATTTTAGGATGTTTCAAAGAAATATTTTTCTAAATCTTCTCTTGAAAGACCAAAAAGACTAAATATTATAGGGAGTACATCCCCAGGAACATGATTGTAGAGCCGGTCATATCTGGCGCTTGCAGCAGGCATCTATACTCGGCGATAGAACTGATGCAAAAAAAAGGTGGCCGGCGGTTACCCCCAGAAAATACCCCCTGCCCCGTGGAAAATACCCCCCTACCCAGAAAATATTCCCTCCCGTGGAAAATAAGGCTTTCAAAATTTGCGAGTTTTATTTGACTTTTACTTTTTTAATTTCCGTAGAGGGAAGGAGTTTAGGTATTTGTGCATTATGCACCAATTACTCAAGTTTACGTTATGTAATTATAGGGAGAGCTTCCCTAGGAACATTATTCCAGATCCAGCCATTTCTGGCGCTTACACCCGGCTTTTATACTCGGCGATAGAACTGATACAAAACGTTTTTACCACCGTTTACCCACCCCCCTCCCCAGCGATTACCCCCAGAAAATACCCCTCCCCCTCATTGAAAATAATCCTTGTTAGAAATACCACCTCGTAAATATACCCCAGAAAATACCCCCCTCAAGTGGAAAATAAGGCTTTCCAATTTTGCGAATTTTACTTGAGTTTTATTTTTTTAATTTCCGTAGGGGGAAGGAATTTTGGTACTTGTGTATTATGCGTTACTCAATCAAGTTTACGCTGTTTAAAATTCGAGGACAAACCGATTTCTTCGTTAGTTTTTTCAGCTTAGCGAAAATAATTCGTTCTAGGTATATGGCCAATAAAAAGTTTCAGAAGAATAGCGAGGCATCTGATAATTGTGTTAACTAAAAAAAAAAAAAAATCCCAGTGTAAAGTAAATGTAATGCTTCATTTACGTGTTTTTTCCAAAAATTAAGTATTTTTTTTAATTACCGTATTTCCAAGTATTAAGTACTATTATTAGAATAAAAATACTGCTTTGACACAAAGATAAGCAACTTTCAGATTTGTATTTATAGGGAACTCCCACTAGGATTGCCCAAAAGAATCCATCATTAAGTGAAAGCTCTTTTATGTATGTGGGTAAACTCACCAGTTCTGACCCAATCTTTGCATTTAGCATCATGACTGCAGCGGTAGTTGCAACCTAGTAAAGAGCAGGCAACAGCCCAAAGAAACCTAAAGTTAAAAAACACGTTTAGAGAAAAACTGCCTTGTCAAAAAAATTGCCATCTAACACTGATTCAGGTAACTTTTGGTAACTTTTATTTCCGTTCATGTTAAAAATAAAATTTATTGCGAAAAGATATTTATGGTAATTTCGAAAAAAGACAGAAAGCCCTTGAAAATGGCGTCAGATGAAAATGGAAAGCGTACCATTGGAATCAGCATAGCTGAAAACCTTGTTGAGGGAAATTAAAGTCCTCAACCTTGAACAACAAGGAAAATCACTTTTTTGCATGGGTAGCAATTGATCTGTCTCCCATTTTCTTTTCTTTTTTTTCCAGAGCTAGGGGTTTACTAGAACATCATAGAGAGATGCTTAATAGCTCATTCAAAATCTATTTCTCGCAGCTACGTGATTTTCATAAATTCCATCTTATGCAAGTGCCATATGGCACAAAAATGGCACATTAATTGCTAATTTTCAAGGAGTGCGGTTAGCGTGCTAGAAAAGACGGATGTTTAATAGCTCACATAAAAGATATTTCTTGTATCTACGTTTTCTTTATAAATTCCAGCACCTGAAAGTGCTAAATGGCACCAAAAATGGCACTATTGATACCAGGTCTCAAGTGGAAAATCTAGGGGCTAGTGGGCTACCACAACTTCTTGGTGAGATGTTTAATGGCTGATGTGAAAGCTATTGCTCATATTTACGTGACTTTTATCAGTTTTGCCATCCGTAAGTGCTAAATAGAACAAAAAACGGCACTTTTGGTGCCATGTCTCAAGTGGAAAAGCTGAGGCTATTGGTCTACCAGTAGAGTTTTTAGAGTGACGTTTAATAGCTCATTTGAAAGCTATAGCTCATATCTACGTGATGCTGCGCAATCCTACCATCCGTAAGTGTTATATAACACTAAGAAAACACTTTTGATTTTGTTTCTTAAGTAGAAAAGCTTGGAAGTATAAAACGTAATCATCATTGTAAAAATTATGGTCCAAAATACGTAACTGGAATTTTGAAAAAACACCTCTCGCATGTTCCTCCTCCAAGCCCCCTTAATAAGCTACGCAATTAAGGTACAAGCACTAATATATCAAATCACATCATAAAGGGGTGGTTCTGTTGGTAAAGCTTTCGAGTTCGAAATAGAGTGTCTTGCATTTGATTCCTGCTTGGATGTTTTTTCTCAATTATAGTTTTCTCCCTTCTATACGATTATTTTCAGATAATTTCACTGAATTTGTAAATGTGATGCACTCATTTTTTAAAGTGTGTCCCAGAGTAGAGGGCGCCCTTAACATTCAAGGGAGACAAGACAACACACCCTTTTTCTAGGCCAATCAGAGAGCTACAATACTATCGGGAGTGACATCAGACATGACTTCCAGGAATTTTAGCATTGGATTTACGTAATAGGCTATTGTTGAAATCAAGCTACGCAATTCTGTTTTGATACGGTTTCACCCTGGAGAGTGATATGTAATTTAAAATTCTTTAGGATGAGAGATAAATTCTGGAATTTACATAACTCTATTTAAATCTGTCAATAGATTGTTGCCAGAACAAAGGAACATTCAAAAATTACTGTTTATGTTTCTTTTTTTGTATCATTATGTTCTAAAGGCTTTTTTGTGAATGGAATTAGGTACATACGCGTTTTATCCAACACACGAAAGAGGTCAAGTTTGACTAATTTAGTTAAACTAGTGACGACTAATTCTGTATATATTTAAATTCCATTGCTTCTAGAACGTATAACATTTTGAATGCTATATGATGGGTATGTGGCCTACCAATCTATCTAAATTTGACAACTTATAACCCTTCAAAATGTTATACGTTGTAGAAACAATGGAATTTAAACACATACGGGATTAATTGTCACTAGTTTAACTAAATAAAAAACCCGTTTCTATTCCTATATCAATCAATTTCTCAGACACCATCTTTAATCATTCTTAAACAGTGCTGAAGAAAAAAAACACCCACTGTTTATTGGTATTAAATTATTAAGAAGGCTATTTTTGCAGTGAAATACACCTTTTCATCATAATTTGTATGTCTAAAGTTCGTCTATTATTAAAAATGATTTTGAACAGTGGTCTCGAGTGTAATAGCTAATTTGAAGGACATAGATAATTGCTCTTTACTAAAATTTTATCCCATCAAAATGTTTGAACGTAAGTAAAAACCTATAAAATCCAGAATTAAGGGTTATAAGGATGAATATTTGGCCTATCAAGCTATCTAATTTGACAAATTATCACCCTTAATTTGTTTATGTTTATGTTTCTTTTTTTGTATCATTATGTTCTAAAGGCTTTTTTCTGAATGAAATTAGGTACATATACATTTTATCCAACACACGAAAGGAGTCAAGTTTGACTAATGCAGTTAAACTAGTGACGACTAATTCTGTATATATTTAAATTCGATTGCTTCTAGAACGTATAACATTTTGAAGGTTGTATGATGGGTATGCGGCCTACCGAGCTATCTAAATTTGACAACTTATAACCCTTCAAAATGTTATACATTCTAGAAACAATGGAATTTAAACACATACGCGATTAATTGTCACTAGTTTAACTAAATAAGAAACCCGTTACTATTTCTATATCAATCAGTTTCTCAGACACCATCTATAATCATTCTTATGCAGTGCTGAAGAAAAAAACCAACTGTTTATTGCTATTAAATTATTAAGAAGGCTATTTTTTCAGTGAAATACACCTTTTCATCATAATTTGTATGTCTAAAGCTCGTCTATTATTAAAAATGATTTTGAACAGTGGTCTCGAGTGTAATAGTTAATTTGAAGGATATAGATAATTGCTCTTTACTAACATTTTATCCCATCAAAACGTTTGAAGGTAAGTAAAAACCCATAAAATCTGGAATTAAGGGTTATAAGGATGAATATACGGCCTACCAAGCTATCTAAATTTGACAACTTACTACCCTTAATTCCGGATTTTATGGGTTTTTATTTACGTTCAAACTGTTTGATGGAATAAAATGTTAGTAAAGAGCAATCTATGTCCTTCAAACTTACTATTACATACGAGACCAATGTTCAAATCTTTTTAATAATTGATGAATTTTAGACAGAAAAATTATAATGAAAAGGTGTATTTCAATGAAAAAAAGCCTTCCTAATAATTTAATACCGATAAACAGTGTAGCCTTCTTAATAATTTAAAACCGATAAACAATGGTTTTTTTTTCTTCAGTATTGTTTAAGAATGATTAATAATGGTTTCTGAGAAATTGATCGATACAGAAATAGAAATGGGTTTTCTTTTTTTTATGTTCAAACAGTTCAATGGGATAAATTGTTAGTAAAGGGCAAGCCCTATCTCCCAAATTGACTCAAAGAGAATGCAAACATAAAATTGTACTCTATGCTTGCTCATACACACTACGTGACTGTCCCAATGGTAATCTATGACTAGTTGTCGACACTACATAGTTCATTTCATGCATTAAATCAGTAATTTTCGCACATTGGAGGGATAAACACCTGCACCATATTTTTTAAAAAGTGAAAATGAATTATTCTAAGAAAGTGTGTTATAATTGCTAGAGTGGTAGAAACGCTACATATTTATTTAATTTAAGCCCTTTTTTCAGCTATAATGATGTTCGGTGTGATTGACACAGAATATATTGGTCTGAAATATTCTTCAACTTGCAGTATTTTCGAAGCAGCTTTCTTATTGCTAGACGAACAAATGCGTGAAGTTCATAGCTATAAATGGAAGGTCAGACACAATATTTATAAGTACGAGAAAAAAACATGGAGTCCAACATTAAATTTTTTAAATCGAAACGGGTTTTACGATAAAACCATAAGACCACGTAATGAAAATGGCTATGAAATAAAAAATATACAAGAGAAAATTCAGGAAACATGTAGTGTTTTCAGTGTGCAAGCTGTTTATGTTATGGGAAACGTGCCAACTGTTTAACTCTTACTAGAAAAATGAGATAAAGACATAGCATCATTCAACTTAGAAAACTTCAAGTGAGAGTAATACCTGCATTCAGTACATGATACGGAAGATGAAGTTAGATGTTTCGCTCAATGGGTACCTGAAAAGATACCTGACATGGAAAAATGCATCATATATCCAAAGACCTAAACTCCTGCTACTCCTCCTATCAAATAGATTAAGCTTTTTTTTTAAATATGTAAATATGTATATTTTTCCAAATATTTTTGGACTTTATCCAAGTCCAATGAAACAATCAACCGAAAAGATTAGAAAGAAATTTGGAGAGTATTCTGGGTTTTCAGAAAACGTTGGTAAGGCCTTAGCAAAGTTGACTTCAATAAACCTGATTTTGCACAGACTGTTAAGATTTCTGTTTGACGAAGTCATAGGAACGTAAGCATGGATTTACGCAATAGGCCAAGGAATTCTGACAAGAACCTAGATCTAACAAATCGATAATGCTTGGAAATTTGTTACGATAAATCCCAGTTTATGGCTTCCTATAGGGTAAGTGATAAATACGTAGATCAATGTAGTTAAAGAGGTCAGCAATAATTTTAATAATTTGAGATTGAGAGAGATTAACATAGAGAGAGAGAGAGTGAGAGAGAGAGAGAGAGAGAAAGAGAGAGAGAGAGAGAGAGAGAGAGAGAGAGATAGAGAGAGAGAGAGAGAGAGAAGAGAGAGAGAGAGAGAGAGAGAGAGAGAGAGAGAGAGAGAGAGAGAGAGAGAGAGAGAGAGAGAGAGAGAGAGAGAGAGAGAGAGAGAGAGAGAGAGAGAGAGAGAGAGAGAGAGAGAGAGAGAGAGAGAGAGAGAGAGAGAGAGAGAGAGAGAGAGAGAGAGAGAGAGAGAGAGAGAGAGAGAGAGAGATTAGGAGAGAAACAAAAATTAGGAGAGATTAAGAGAGAGAGAGAGAGAGAGAGAGATTAGGAGAGAAACAAAAATTAGGAGAGATTAAGAGAGAGAGAGAGAGAGATAGAGATTAAGAGGGATTGAGATGAGTTCGAATTTTCTATAAATATCCTAAGTCGTGTGTGTAATAGTGAACTTTAAAAAATAAACATCTTTAAGCTTAACACTTCGTCTATTTATAGATCTGTTACCTGAAGCATTCACACAGTTAGTTTCTAATGAACCTATGATGGAGGACAATGTTGAAATAGAAGTATCTTTTTACTGTGACGGCATCATCTGTAAAGACCACTATCACGATTTCACCAACTCGCGTGAGTCTAATGAAATCAACTTAGAGAATGGGGACTTCAGAATAAATGAGACGAATGCGGAGGAGATGAAATCAGATAGAATGGAGAGAATCTCAGTTATAGATTGGTCAAGTAAGAGATTTTCGGGGGAAAGGTAGCATTACCACCCTATGAAATCTCAAAATCACGATAATGGTCATGAAAAAAGGAGCTTTGGCAAACAAAAAAGAGATCGCAACAAAAATAAAATATCAGATCAAGAAAATCATGGTCCCACTACAGGAAATCTTCACATTTGTTAAGAAACAAAAGAGGAGATTTTTATAATAGAAATTTTTAACTATGTGTATTTTTCCAAATATTTTATATTTCTTATATGTATCATTAAGTAATAAACATGTTTTAGCTTACTTTTCATTTTCATCTATGATTTAAAAATCATGTTTAGTCATAGGATAGCATTTGAAACATTAAGATTTTTTTTTAATTTTTTTAATATATGAATTGCTTACTTAGAAATTCCAGAATTTTTTAAATTTCTGGAATTAATTCACTTATCAAAATAAGATTTGACTCTTATTTTCAAAGTTACATTTGTAAATTATGTCTCCTGTAATCCAACAAAATTTTCACAAATCGGACTGTATAGACAACATTAATTGAATGGTGAAACATATAACATTCTAAATTCATATCTATCTCATAATGTACCTAAAACCATTTACTTAACACACTCAAATTTCTCTTAGAAGTAATAGATATTTTCTTAACAGTAACACATTTTTTCTAAAAGTACAAACCTTTTCGTCAATGATAATAAATTCTCTTAAAAGTAACAATTTTTCGTCAATGATAACTAGTTATCAGTTAGAAGTAACATGTTTTCTGTCAAAGATACCAAAATTTTCTTAGTAGCAACAATTTTTTCGTTATGATAACAAGTCTTCTGCTAGAAGTAGCAAGATTTCCTTAACACTAACAAATTTTCTCTTCGAAGTATCAACATTTTCAATTAATACTAACAAACTTTTACTTAACACACTCAAATTTCTCTTAGAAATTACAGGTATTTTCTTAACAGTAACAAATTTTTTCTAAAACCACCAACCTTTCCGTCAATGATAATAAATTTCTCTTAAAAGTAACAATTTTTCGTCAATGATAACTAGTTATCAGTTAGAAGTAACATGTTTTCTGTCAAAGATACCAAAATTTTCTTAGTAGCAACAATTTTTTCGTTATGATAACAGGTTTTCTGCTAAAACTAGCAAGATATCCTTAACACTAAAAAGTTTCCTCTTCGAAGTATCAACGTTTTCCATTATTACTAACAAACTTTTACTTAACACTCTCAAATTTCTCTTAAAAGTAACAGGTATTTTCTTAACAGTAACAAATTTCTTCTAATAGCACCAAGTCTTCTGTCAAAGATAATAAATTTCTCGTAGAAGTAACTTTTGTCAAAGATACCAAAATTTTCATAGAAGTAACATTTTGTCCGTTTATAATAATAAGTCTTCTGTCAGAAGTAGCAAGTTTTCCTTAACACTAATAACTTTTCAGTGGAACAAGTAAACACCCGCTCAGACATACATGCTTTGAGAGTAAGAGAGATAAAAACACATACAAATTTATAGATTCAGTCTTATCAAACAGTTCGTGGTAACGAACTGTAAGTAAGGAACGACCCGTCTCAATGGTAACCAAAAGTCTAAACAACGGAATTTTGATACCAATAGATACATCAAAAGAATTAAATTTTAATGCTGATTTCAAATATATAAGTTTTATTAAGTTTAGTTTTACATATCAAAAGTTACGCGCCTGAGAAAATTTGGCTGATTTTCGAAAAAAGGGGAAAAGACCCCCTAAAAAATATAGAACCTTAATGAAAATCACACCATCATATTCAGCGTATAAGAGAACCCTACTGTAGAGGTTTCAAGCACCTATCTAAAAAATGTGGAATTTTGCATTTTTTGCCAGAAGAAAGATCCCGGATGCGTGTTTATTTGTTTTTTTTTTTGTTTTTTTCCCAGGGGGGATCATATCGACCCAGTGGTCCTAGAATATCGTGGGAGGGCTCATTGGAACGGAAATTAAAAGTTCTAGTGTCCTTTTTAAGTGACCAAAAAATGGAGGGCAACTAGGCCCCTTCCCACGCTCATTTTTTTCCCAAAGTCACCCGATCAAAATTTTGAGATAGCCATTTTGTTCAGCATGGTCAAAAATATGATAATTATGTCTTTTAAAGTGACTTAATCCCCCGAAGTCCTCGGAGGGAGGGCTGAAAGTTATGAACTTTACCCAATGTTAACATATAGTATTGGTTATTGGGAAGTATACAGACGTTTTCAAGGGGGATTTTTTCTGGTAGGTGGGGGGGGGAGGGGTCGGGGGTTATATGGGAGGATCTTTCCATGAAGGAGGTTTTCATGGGGGAAGGGACATTGCTATGAAGGGGCGCCGGATTTCCCATCATTATTAAAGAAAAAGATCAGAAATTAAATAAAAAAAAAGTTTTTCAACTGAAAGTAAGGAGCAACATCAAAACTTAAAACGAACAGAAAATATTACGTATATGATTGAGTTTACCCCCTACCTCACTTTTTAAGCCAAATATTTTTTAGTACTTTCATAAGAGCTATTTATTCTAATTAACGGCCTTTGTGATTAAGGGGTCATTTTTAAGGAATTGGAACAAAATTTGTTCTTTAGCTTCAAGAGCAAGGTATTGACTAGGGGGTGAACCCCCTAATATACGTATTAAAATTCTATGAATACAGAAGTTCGTTACGTAAGTTAATTCGTAAATTACGTGTATTTATTACTAATAAAAACGTTCGTAAATAAAATTAAACAAGTTTCGAGAAAGCCATTTAACCAAATAATAGTAAAATTAATATGCAAATTTTGTTTTAATTATTCATGTAAGGTAAGCCAATATCAAAACCTGCATTAATTCAAAAACGTTCAAAAATTAAAAGAAAAAAACAAGTTTTTTAACTGAAAGTAAGGAACGACGTTATAACTTAAAACGAACAGAAATTATTCCACCTATGAAAGGGGCTGTCCCCTCCTCAACGCCTCGCTCTTTACGCTAAAAATTTCATTGTTGAAAAAAAAGAGAAGTGAGAAAGTCAAACTTTAGCGTAAAAAGCGAGACGTTGAGGACGGGACAGCCCCTTTCATATACGGAATAATTTCTGTTCGTTTTAAGTTTTAACGTCGTTGCTTACTTTCAGCTAAAAAAAAACTTGTTTTTTTTATTTAATAAACTGACAAAGACAGACACTGAGACAAGTGAGTACCCGCCCAAACACACAAGCTTAGAGAGTGAGAGAGACAAAAACACATACAAACACATAAGCTCAGACATACAAACCGACAAAGACAAACCGACAAAGACAGACACTGGGACAGGCAAGCACCCACCCAGACACACAGGCCTAGAGAGTGAGAGAGACAAAAACATATACAAACAAATAGATTTATACATACAAACCAACAAAGACAGGCAGTGGAACATGTAAACACCCGCCCAAACATAGATACAGGCAAAGAGAGTAAGAGAGAAACAAACACATACAAATATATAGATTCAAACATGAAAACCGACAAAGACAGGCACTACCCACCCAGACACACAGGCCTTGAGAGTGAGAGAGACAAAAACGCATACAAACATATAAAATCCGAAACACAATCCGACAAAGACAGGCACTGGGACAAGCAAGCATCCCACCCAGACACACAGAGCTAGAGAGTGAGAGAGACAAGACACATACAAATATAGAGATTTATACATACAAACCAGCAAAGACAAGCAATTGAACAAGCAAAAACCCACCCAGACATGCACGCAAAGAGAATAAGAGAAACAAAAACACATACAAATATATAGATTCAGATATACAAACTGACAAGATTTATACATACAAACTGACAAAGACAGGAAGTAGAACAAGCAAACACCCACCCAAACATACATGCGAAGAAAGGATGAGAGACAAAAAAAAACAAATATATAGATTCAAACATACAAACCAACAAAGACATTCACTGGGACATGCAAGTACCCACCCAGACACACATGCAAAGAGAGTAATAGTTGCAAAAACACATACAATTATATAGATTCAAACATACAAACCGACAAAGACATGCACTGGGACATGCACGAACCCGCCCAGACACACAGGCCTAGAGAGTGAGAGAGACAAAAACATATACAAATAAATGGATTTATACATACAAACTGACAAGGACACGTACTGAGACAAGCAACCATCTGTCGAGACACATAGGATTATAGAGACGAAAACACATAGATTTAAACATACAAACTGACAAAGACAGACAGTGGAAAAAGCATACACCCACCCAGACATACACGCAAAGAGTGTGAAACACCTACAAATACATAGATTCAGACATACAAACCGAGAAAGACAGGCAGTGGGACAAGCAAACACCCAACCAGACACACAAGCAAAAAGAGTAAGACATACAAACCGAGAAAGACAGGCACTTCCGACATACAAACCGAGCAAGACAGGCACAGGGATAAGCAATTACCCGCCCAGACATACACAGGCAAAGAGAGTGAGAAACACATACAAATATAAAGATCCAGACATACAAACCGAGAAAGACAGAAACTGTGACATGAAAATACCCACCCAGACACACACAGGAAAGAGAGTGATAGACACATACAAATACATAGATTTAGACATAACACCGACAAAGACAAGCATTGTGACATGCAAACACCTGCCCAGACACACAGACAAAGAGAGTGAGAAACACATACAAATATATAGATTTAGACATAAAACCGAGAAAGACAGGCACTGTTAAGCCACCGCTCACCACAACGGCCGTGCCCGCTGCGGTAAGTGGCGGCGTGGGTCATAGACTGTGTGTCTGGGATCGGTGTTTCCATGTCCCAGTGCCGGTTTTTGTATGTTTATATGTCGGAATCTATGTATTTGTATGTGTTTTTGTCTCTCTCACTCTCTTTGCCTATGTGTCTGGGTGGGTGTTTTGTGGTAAAGCTTCTAATTTAGTTAATTTGGAATTTAGTAAAAACATATAAGACGCAAATACGAAGTTTAAAAATACCACTTTTTATTAAGATATGGAACACATCCTGCCAAGTTTCTGTTTAACGGGAAATTGAGAAATCACCACTTCCTAGCTATTACGTGGGTTGGGTAAAGGAAGGTGTGGTTGATAAAAATGTATAAAAGATACATTTTATCGGAAGGGGGAGACTGATACTAACTTTATGCCGGACTGACCTCTGGTCCGTTGTTTTTAGAAATACCTTGGAATCTTGTCGAATCATTGTAAGTGTCTAAATATCTTATTATATATTGTTGTAGTTTCTGAGACTTGTGGTCTACTTGGGACAGCCAGTCCCAGTAGAATATCTACATCTGGTATTATTATATGTTAATTGAATAAAAGTATTGCATTATAGCCAACCCCTCTACGATCTACCTTTAGCCCCTCGAATATACCCAGTTGGTACGCCTCATTAGTTCGGTCATAGCCTAAGGCACGCTACCAAAGTTTAATTACCTTAGGGCCATAGTTTATCTCCCCTATAAAGGGAGAATAAAGGTATCTCCGAAAACACCACTAAAATACCATAAAATACACCACACCACAACTGGTGGAAGTTGGAAAAACTAGGTCGAGTCGACTAAATAAAAATTGTATATGGAAACAGAAATGGCTTTGTCAAAAGGGGAAAGTAAATGGACTTCGCTTTTAGCGGCGCTCAAATTAGTTTGCAGAAACTTCGAGCAGCTTTGCTCGAACTTTGGCTATTAAAAATGGATTTGTGTCCCCTCAAAGGTTTGGGTACAATAGAGAAAATGGAAAAAAGGCTCAATCAAGAATTGTAAAATAGAAAAAAAATACAATATCTAGCTTTTAGCAACTAGAAGTAAGTGTATAATTAGTAGTTTTTTTAGTGTTAGTAATAAATGCAATGTAGTAGTGCCATGTATCACTAAATATTAAAGTATTCTTACTGCGAACTGAAAGAATAAAATAAAAGATAATACGTAAATAAATAAAAAATCTTGCTGGACTGATGAAACGCTGGTAGAAACAGAAGAATTTTAGACATAATAGTAGCAAATAGGGTCCTAAGTCATCCTTACTACAGGTAGAGGCTATATACTTATTGTTCAAGGATAACACTGCTACAATTTAGCAAAGGAAGCACATAAATTGTGGTCTGAACAATCATAGGTTAGAAGCTGCCATTTGGGAGTGTTTTTAGGAGTAGAGACGCTTCATAAATATGGCATTTTACCTCGTAGTAAGCATTACACCTTTATTAAAGCTAACCCGAATACTAGGTTAGCTGTACAACATCACAAGCAAAGGGAAGATAAAGATACATAAATATATAATTAAGGTACTTGAGGAAAGGAATGGAAAAAAAAACGAGAAAAGTAACCTTATAAGTAAGAAAACAAATGTGGAAGCTTAGCAAAAGTCGCCGAAGGAAGCAAAAAAAAAGAGTTGTTACCCGGCTGTGATGGGAACTCTGCATAAGGCGAGAAATTCGGTGAAAGAAACCGTTAATCACAGAAAATGGAGGCATGGGGATAGGTCTCAAAAGGGTTTCCTTTACCTACACAGAGGACCTTCATCTGAATAATGGTGTTAGAAAAAGTTCAAATTATGAATTAGCCGCACAAAATGCGTCCGAAGAAAGTTCAAATTTGAATTTTAAACCATGGCTGCTTTCGAGCCATGTAGATGTAAAGCTACTAGTGTATGAAAACTGTTATGCTTGTTCACATAGAATATAAGCCACGTTAGGACAAACAGAGAATGCAATACATCCTTTTGGGATAGCTAATATTGATAATTTTGGTCCGCTCTTACGGTTACTCAATGACGAATCATCCTCAAGTCTAGTCTGATTATAAATCAGTAGAGTTTAGTCAAATGTCAGGTAGAGTGTATATCAGATAAAACCCGGTCTGATAGTAGAAATCAAATAGAGTGAAGCCAATAGTCCCTTATATTCAAATTAGCCTACAAGTAGATTGTATCCAGGAACTAAATAGAAATAATATTACGGAAACAATTACACAGGACGTTACAGTTTATATTACAATAATTAACGTTCAAATTCCTTAACCCGTATAAAGTTGGGAATTTCTTTTGAAAGGCAATTCTTTTGATATGTATATTGAAAAAATTATTTGGGGGGGGGGGTAATTTAAAAAAAACAAAAAAACGAAGGAGTGTAGTCTAATTGAAATAGGGTCATTGGAAGCTAGCAAATTTGGAGTTGAGCTCAATCACTGCTGGTCTCTCGTTGTTAAGTAAATGCGAAGCATCTACTAACCTTTGACTCTCTGAGGTGACACTTTCAGTCGAATTGGAAAAAAATTGTTTTTAAAAGAAATTTAAAAATAATATTAATAAGAAAAACAGCAGGAGTTTACATTAAGTGCACTTCATGTATAAGCTAGCTGTAATCTTGTTATAATTAGTTATAGTCTAATTTATTAGTTTTCTTTATTTGTTACAAAAGGTAAAAAGAAAAAAAAATTAAAGAAAATAATTAAGCGCTATAAAGATTTAAGCGAAACTTAGAATAAGCTTAGAAAGCAAAAAAAGTGCTAGGTAAAAGAAACGAAAAGCAATATATAAATAAATTATAACCTAAAAACTTACCAGGAGGTAAAAGCCAACGAGAAAAATCCATTAGAAATAAGCCAAAGATAAATCTCATCGTCACCAGCAAACTACAGTAGTTCAAGGTAATAATTTTAACTCTAGCGATGCATTGTATCTGAGAAAACGAATTAGCACAGGAGATCCCTAGTTTAAACAATTGGTTTTCACTTGTGCCAACCCAAACACCCAAATCCCAATCCGTTGAACCCTAACAAAAACTAAATGTATCCACTTTTTCTTTGAAAATAAAATATAACATTACACAACAAAAAAACTTACAGTAATGAACAGAAATTCATTCATACAACGTTCCCAGATTTAAGCTTATCAATAAACCACAGATAGTGGAAATCGCATTCAAAGCTATGTAGCCTTGCAAAGACAATTTTTGTCTCTCTTTGGCATATAGAATAAGATCGTAATTAAAACTAAAATAAAATCTGTAACCAGTATGTCGTAAAAAATGCATTTTTTGAAGAAATGAGAACTAGCAAATGCGGGGCAGAACTTAATTAAAAGTGTTCTAAAAATCAGCTGAATAAAAATAAAGTACTTTTCTAACACGAACACTTCGGACGAAGAAATTTAAATAATGTCAAAAAAAAGGCTGCGAAATTCGACACCCCCTCACCTCTTAAAAATAAGGAGATAATGAATTTGATCATAGAAGGGCAATTAGCATAAAAACTTGTAAAAGCTATTGAATAAAACATGAAACATTTAAATATAGGCTTAGAAAAGACCTATCTTACTGAAAAGAAAACAGAATAAAAACTTGAAAAAAACCCTTAGGCTTTATTGAAGTAAAGAATAAAAAAAAGGAGAAGGGTTCAAGTTGAAAATATAGTCAGACAAAATTAAAGGAGAAGAAACTGAATAGAGTCAGTTAATCTCTGTTATACGCACATATTGAACTGACCGAACGAGACTAGTATGAAAATTGTACTAAATAGGCACAAAATAAGTAGCATTAATTCTACGGAGCCACCGTTACAGTGGTTAATGCGGGCCGAGATTAATAGAAATATTGGAAAAATGCTCCAAGTAGACAGGAAAATATTTGCTCTTTTATATGGGAGTCGTTTTCAAAAAAAAATGACTAGCATGGCATAGAAAATTAAAAGTAAGGCACATAATAGCCTTAAGAACCTAAGTTGAAGTCGAAACCTAAGACAAGACCACTAAATATTGGGAAGTTAAAGGGAAAATAGTCATTGTCACTTGTATGTCTAAAAATTAAATACTGTGTGCCATGAAGGCACGGCATTTTTCTGAAGAAGGGCCACTTTTCTGATAACAATAGTAGCCCAAGAGGTAACTGTGGCCACAAAAAAAAGTGTGGCAATACTATAGATAATTAATTATTGTGAGTGCAGGTTCAGAATAGTCCTTTTAGCTGTAGCCCATGACAAGAGGACCTGGAAACGTTATAAGGGGCAAAGGCAGTCCTGGTAAGCAAACCTTCAGAGTACAGGCAAGGGTAATTTGATAATGGCATAAGAGGTATAAGGTGAACAGCTAAAATTTTTAACTTATCAGATCCAAGCTGTAAATGAAGCCTTAACCCAGAAGGACATTAAAGCTGAAAAAAGAGAGATTACAGGCAAAAACGCTATAAAACTGTCTCAAGTACCAAAATTCGAAAAGAATTAGAAAGCTCAAAAGTCTGAATAAACAAACAGGCATATAGTAAGCTAATAAAAGTTAATAAAACAAGTGGGTTCATAATAGAACCAAAGTTGTAAAACAAAGATAAGAAAATGTATATAGTCGTATACGGAAAAAATATATAAATTTGTATTAATGTAATTGGGAAAATATATACAATTATAAATGTATTTTGAAAACTTTTATAAATATGGAATTGTTATCGTAAGAAAAAAAATTATAAAAATGTAAATAGCAAAGTCATGTTATATGAACTATTTCCAGGCCCTTATATGGAGACTAATCACAGTGCTCAATTATAGTGCATAAATTTATTAGTTAGGGAAGATTTATTTTTATTTTAAATTGCAGTTAAGACTTCTCAGATAAAAGTGTTGGCGGGCTTATTTAAAAGTTGTAAAAAGAACAAATATTGCAGTGATTAAATAAATTATTAGGGTACATAATTATTATTTGTTTTTAACAATTAAGTTATGTATCAGCATAACTTCGGTTAATATATATATATATATATATATATATATATATATATATATATATATATATATATATATATAATATATATATATATATATATATATATATATATATATATATATATATATATATATATATATATTATATATATATATATATATATATATATATATATATATATATATATATATATATATATTTATAGGTATATAACCTAAACTATCCATCTAAATATAGTGAATTAAATGTTGAATATTTGTGTTTTTTTTATATCATTCAAGAAGTATTCTAGATTAATTATTCATAAGCAATTAACAAAACAATAATTGGAATTAATTTCAATGCTAGTTTATACCATGTTTTATTTTTTTTTAAAAATGCTTTAAGTTTTAACCAGTAGTATAATAACATATCTAGTTTTGTGACTTAAATACTTGTGTAAGTTATTACACAATGCTTGTATATATATACTATATTTTTATTTTCTTTAAGTTTTAACTAGTGATTTAATGCAATTTATAAATGTTTGACATCGAGTCAACGTATAAATATATTTTTATTGTAAAACAATCTGTTCAGTGATTAATAATTATATATTAAGAGTAAAAAGAGGAGAAAGTAATTAAAAGCAATTAACTTTCGTTAAAAAAAGAATGCAGTGATATATACAAATTTTGAGTGTTTCTTTTTACTATACATAGATAACAAATTATGCTTTATGTGTATACTAATTAGAATTTTTATTTTAGATACAGCCTAAGCTTTTTTTTGGAAATCAAATTTTTCGTAACATCCTTTTGGATCCATTTTTTTTCAATCATATTTTGACACATTTTTGGAAATAATCAATTTTGAAGCCACTTCAAATGTATCCTGATACTATCATCTCATACCATCAGAAACCAAACCATACTTGATCAACTGGAATTTTGGAAACTATAACAGTATTACAGACTTTACTACAAGTTCATCAGAAAGTGAGATAAAATCAGAACTTAATTTAGGCCTAGAGAATGTGCTACATAGCCCAAATGGCTTAAGTTATTGAAATATGTGAAAATGCTTTGTGCTGGAAAAATATGTGAAATTTTAAAAATCAAAAATGTTATGTGTAATTTATCCAAGGCATTCCTAAAACGAAAAATAAACGGTATATCAACCACATCACACGGAGAAATTAAATTATTAATGGGAATTAAATTTAAACTCAAATAATTCATAAACTTTTCTAATATAACTTGAAATCTAATTTAGGCAGAACCACTATTATAATGCTAAAGCCACTTGGGGTCAAGTTAAAACAGAAGATGCATATGAAGAAGGCTAAAAAGAGTATTTTTCAGTCCTAGAGACAGAGAAAAAGAGAAACAAGGATGAATTTCAAATTGAAATCCTTCGACAAAAAAGAACATGGCCTATATTGGACCAGAAAAATGACCCTAAGGAAACCCATTGAGGGTATATGCACATAATGACGCAAAGATGGCAGCATAATAGCTTTAAACAAAATTAAATTGTTTTAAAAGTAAAATATTGAGAATTGGGACAAGTCTTCTTTAAATGGGGAGCATTGTGGTAAAGCTTCTAATTTAGTTAATTTGGAATTTATTAAAAATATATAAGACGCAAATACGAAGTTTAGAAATACCACTTTTTATTAAGATAAGGAACATATCCTGCCAAGTTTCTGTTTAACGGGAAATTGAGAAATCACCACTTCCTAGCTATTACGTGGGTTAGGTAAAGGAAGGTGTGGTTGATAAAAATGTATAAAAGATACATTTTATCGGAAGGGGGAGACTGATACTAACTTTATGCCAGACTGACCTCTGATCCGTTGTTTTTAGAAATACCTTGGAATCTTGTCGAATCATTGTAAGTGTCTAAGTATCTTATTATATATTATTGTAGTTTCTGAGACTTGTGGTCTACTTGGGACAGCCAGTCCCAGTAGAATATCTATATCTGGTATTATTATATGTTAATTGAATAAAAGTATTGCATTATAGCCAACCCCTCTACGATCTACCTTTAGCCCCTCGAACATACCTAGTTGCTTCACCTCATTAGTTCGGTCAAAGCCTAAGGCACGCTACCAAAGTTTAATCACATTAGGGCCATAGTTTATCTCCACTATAAAGGGAGAATAAAGGCATCTACGGCAACACAACTCAAAAACCATAAAATACACTTCACAACAGTTTGCATATCACAGTGCCTGTCTTTCTCAGTTTTATGTCTAAATCTATATATTTGTATGTGTTTCTCACTCTCTTTGCCTATGTGTCTGGGCGGGTGTTTGCTTGTCACAGTACCTGTCTTTCTCGGTTTGTATGTCTGAATCTTTGTAGTTGTATGTGTTTCTCACTCTCTATGCCTGTGTGTCTGGGCTGGTATTTGCATGTCATTATTTGGGAAAAATTCAGGATCTATATATAACTTTTTCTATCTTCTAAGAAAAATTCAGATCGCAGCTTGAAATTTTTTTTCTTCTTTGAGAAAATTCAGAACTGAAGTTGAACTTTTTTCTCTTCTTTGGAAAAATTTAGAATTGAACTGTGACTTTTTTTTCTAGTCTCTTAGAAAATTCAAAGGAGAACGAAGTATAACTTTTCTATCTTCTAGGGTAAAATTCAGAACAGAATTGGAAATTTTTCTATTCTTACAGAAAATTCAGAAGTGATGTGGAACTTCTTTTTCTATTTCTTGGAAAAAATCAGAATTGATGTATAGTTTTTCTCTCTTCTACGGAAAAATTTAGAACAGAGGTTTAAATTTTTTTCTCGTCCTTGAGAAGATTCAGAACTGAAGTGGAACCTTTTTTCTTTTGAAAAAATCAGAATTGAACTATAACTTTTTCCTCTTCTTTGACAAAATTCAGAAGAGGAATTGAACTTTTCTTCACTTCTTTGAGAAAACTCAGAAATAAAATTTAGAACAAAACTTAAAATTTTTTTCTCGTCTTTGCGAAAATTCAAAACTGAAATGGAACTGTTTTTATTTTCTTTGGAAAAAATTAGAATTGAACTGCAACTTTTTTCTCTTCTTTCAGAAAATTCAGAAGAAAACTTGAACTTTTATTAATTCAGAATCGAAGTATAACTTTGTTCTATCTTTTATGGGAAAGTTCAGAACATAACTTGAAATTTTTATTCTCTTCATTGAGAAAATTCAGAATCGAAGTATAACTTTTTACTATCTTCTAAGGAAAAATTCAGAACAGAACTTGATTTTTTTTCTCTTCTTTGAGGAAATTCAGAACTGAAGTGGAGCTTCTTTCCCTTCTTTAGAAAAATTTAACTTTTTTCTCTTCTTTAAGAAAATTCACAAGAGACCTTGAACATTTCTTCACTACTTTGAGAATGACCAAACTTAAAGTGGAACTTTTGCTCTTCTGGGGGAAAAATCCAGAATTGAAGCTTAACATTTTCTATCTTTTACGGAAAAATTTAGAACAAAAATTAAAAACTTTTTTTCTCATCCTTGGGAAAATTCAGAACTGAAGTAGGACATTTTCATTTTCTTTGGAAAAAATTAGAATTGAACAGTATCTTTTTTCTCTTCTTTGGAAAAATTTAGAAGAGAACTTCAACTTTTGTCCACTTCTTTGATAAAACTCAGAATTTAAGAGCAGCTTTTTCTCTTTTTTGGGGAAAAATTCAGAAGAAAACTCAGAATTAACGTGAGACTTTTTCTCTTCTTGGGGAACAATTCAGAATCGAAGTATAACTTTTTTCTATCTTCTACGGAAAAATTTGTTTCTCGTCTTTGAGGAAACTCAAAACTAAAGTGGTACTTTTTTTTATTTTCTTTGGATAAATTGTAATTGAACTGTAAGAAATTCAGAAGAGAACTTGAACTTTTCTTCACTTCTTTGAGAAAACTCAAAACTAAAGTGGATCTTTCCTCTTCTTTGGGAATATTCAGGAGAGAGCTTCTACTTTTGTTCATTTTTTGAGAAAACTCTGAATTAAAGTGGAACTTTTTTCTCCTCTTGGGGAAAAATTCAGGATTGATGTATAACTTTTTCGATCTTTTACGGAAAATTCAGATTGCAGCTTGAAATTTTTTTTCTTCTTTGAAAAAAATTCAGAACTGAAGTTGAACTTTTTTCTCTTCTTTGGAAAAATTCAGAATTGAACTGTGACTTTTTTCTATTCTCTTAGAAAATTTAAAAGAGAACGAAGTATAACTTTTTCTATCTTCTAGGGTAAAATTCAAAACAGAATTAGAAATTTTTTATATTCTTACAGAAAATTCAGAAGGGATGTGGAACTTCTTTTTCTCTTTCTGGGAAAAATTCAGAACTAAGGTATAATTTTTTCTATCTTCTACGGAAAAATTTAGAACAAAAATTTAATAATTTTTCTCGTCCTTGAGAAGATTCAGAACTGAAGTGGAACCTTTTTTTTCTTAAGAAAAAAGTAGAATTGAACTATAACTTTTTTCTCTTCTTTCTGAATTTTCTCAAAAAAAGAAAAAAGTAAAAGTTCAATTCTAATTTTTCTGAAGAAAATACAAAGGTTCCACTTAAGTTCCGAATTTTCTCAAGGACGGGAAAACAATATAAATTTTTGCTCTAAATTTTTCGTAGAAGATACAAAAAATTATACCTCAATTCTGAATTTTTTCAAGAAAGAGAAAAAAGTTCCACATCACTTCTGAATTTTCTGTAAGAATAGAAAAAAATTCAAATTCTGTTGTGAATTTTACCCTAGAAGATAGAAAAAGCTATACTGCCTTCTCTTCTTAACTTTCTAAAAGAAAAGAAAAAAGTTACAGTTCAATTCCAAATTTTTCCAAAGAAGAAAAAAGTTCCATTTAAATTTTGAATTTTCTTAAAGAAGAGTAAAAAATTTCAAGTTTTGTTTTGAATTTTCACGTAGAAGATAGCAAAAAATTTACATCGCTCCTGGATTTTTCCCCAAGAAGAGAGAAAGTCCCTTATTAATTCTGAGTTTTCTCAAAGAAATGAAGAAAAGTACAAGTTCTCTTCTGAATTTTTCCGAGAGAAGAGAAAAAGATCCACTTTATTTCTGAGTTTTTCCATGGAAGAGAACAAAAAGTTCCACATCAGTTCTGAATTTTCTGTAGGAACAGAAAAAATTTCAAGTTCTGTTCTGAATTTTAACTTAGAAGATAGAGAAAGTTATACCTCGTTCTCTTCTGAATTTTCTAAAAGAAAAGAAAAAAAAGTTACAGTTCAATTCCGAATTTTTCCAAAGAAGAGAAAAAGTTCCACTTCAATTTTGAATTTCCTTAAAGAAGAGAAAAAAATTTCAAGTTGCGTTTTGAATTTTCACGTAGAAGATAGAAAAGTTATATATCGATCCTGAATTTTTCCCCAAGAAGAGAAAAAAAACCACTTTAATTCTGAGTTTTCTCAAACAAGGGAAGAAAAGTTCAAGTTCTCTTCTGAATTTTCTCAAAGAAGAGAAAAAAGTTACATTTCAATTATAATTATTTCCAAAGAAAATAAAAAAAAGTTTTTTTGTGTTTCGAATTTTCTCTAAGACGAGAAGAAAAATTTTTTCGTAGGAGATATAAAAAAAACTTTTAACTTCGATTCTGAATTTTTCCCCAAGAAGAGAAAAAAAACCACTTTAATTCTGAGTTTTCTCAAAGAAGTGAAGAAAAGTTCAAGTTCTGTTCTGAATTTTCCCAAAGAAGGGTAAAAGTTCCACTTTTATTCTGAGTTTTCGCAAATAAGTGAAGAAAAGTTCAAGTTCTGTTCTGATTTTTTCCCAAAGAAGAGGAAAAGTTCCACTTTTATTCCGAATGTTCTTAAAGAAGTGAAGAAAAGTTCTCTTCTGAATTTTCTCAAAGAAGGGAAAAAGTTACAGTTACTTTCTAATTTTTTCCAAAGAAAATAAAAAGGTTTCACTTCAGTTCTTAATTTTCTCAAGGACGAAAAAAAAACTAAATTTGTGTTCTAAATTTTTTAATAGAAGATAGAAAAAATTATACTTCAATTCTGAATTTTTCCCAAGAAAAGAAAAAGTTTCACTTTAATTCTGATTTTTCTCAAATAAGTGACAAAATGCTCAAGTTCTCTTTTGAGTTTTCTAAAAGAAGAGAAAAAAAAGAATTTTTTCTAAAGAAGAGAACAAATTTCCACTTCAGTTCTGAATTTCCTCAAAGGAGAGAAAAAATTTCAAGTTCTGTTCTAAATTTTTTCGTAGAAGATAGAAATATTTATATATTTATTTTTTTCTGAATTTTTCCCCAAGAAGAAAAAAGTTCCACTTTAATTCTGAGTTTTCTAAAAAGAATAGAGTGCCATCAATACAGCTTCATAAATAGAAAAATAATAAAAAAATTTGAATAATTTTCCGTCCAAAAATTCTAAGTAAAAAAAAAGAAGAAAAGTGTTACTACAAACACTATTTTTCTAATAGTAAAAGTTACGACTAACACATCTATATCATTCTCATTTTGTATTTTAAAAAATTAAATATGAATTTTTTCAAGTATATTTCATGTCATTCTAAGACATGTGAAAAAAATTGAAAAAATTTCTATGTTAAAGTATAAAAAATAAGAAATAAGTTAAAAAGTCGAACTTTTTCCATCTTCACCGAAAACTTAAGACATGGAAAAAAAGATGAAAAAAACTGTTTTAAAAAGTTTCGGGCCCTATAGGGAGGGGGAGGGAGGATGGGGTGTGAAGGGGAGGATTAGGAATGGGGTTAGAGGGATGGGTTGGGGCCTTGGGGTCCTGGAGTGGGGACATGGAGCCTAACCATCAGAAGAAATTGTCTGTCTAGTATGCATCTGAAATGGTCGTGGTATGTATATTCTCAGGTTGATGCCATAAATAATGCCCCGAACAGATCACTGTTAACACCTACCAAAAATCTAATTGATAAATCAAATGTGCAAATAACTTGTTACGATTTTGTGACGCTTAACATTAATTGGCCAGTGTTATGTTCAATAGCTTGTTGGCTCAGTCTAGTAATGTGTCGTTCCTTTACCTTAGGATAATTACTTGATTTGATTGGCAAGGATAATATTTGTTCATCTTGTGGACTTCAATTGTTCAAAATCTCAATCTTCATGCTGATGTCCATACAATATTGACCCTAGTGCTTCTTTGGTGGAAACATGTGGATGATGACAGAGCCAGAGCCAAGATTTGGAAACAGCAGCTTAGAAATTGGTCAGAGATGAAGAAAGAAGGCAAATGTAGATTTTAAAGTTGACGACTAGTGTTTATCTTTGTAAAGGTGGACCAGCGTGGCAGTAGGGTTGTCATATATCTAACGCGGGAGGTGTTTGAGCTGCACAAAGTGCCATTTAGCATCAAGCCAGTAGCAGCATTTATTCGACTATGCCACATACCCGACACCACCAGATTATGACGTTAGAGATAACCGTATAGAGGGGGGAGGGGGCTTACAAAAACACTTTAAATAACCCATCAAAAATATGACGTTAATGTTTAATTCTTTTTGATTTCCGGGAATATTCCTGGTTTATGCTGTTATTATGAAAGTAAAGAGTAACATTAAACCCTAAAATGAGCAGAATTTATCCTGTATAAGAGGGTGACCACCCCATTCTCATACCAATCTCCACCTCACGGTTGTAGAAACTTCAGAGGGTGCCCATTGCGTAAGAGATTGAGAGCTACTCCTTGTTTTGTAGAAGCCGAAAGTGATTGGAGACCAATCAGCCGCGACAGGGTATTTTTCGGGGGTATTTTCAGCGAGGAGTATTATCCGCAGTAGATATTTTCCGAGGTATAAATTTCGCGGGAGCTTTATTTTCCGGGGGGGGGGGACGAAGTGATTATTTTCTTTGACTTTCATTTCCAGGGGTCATTTTCTGGGAGGAGAAGGGGGAAGCTGGCTCCCATAGTAGGCATACCAGCTTGAAAACAAGGATCCCAATACGGTCTTCTGATGTAATTTAACATCACCCTAAAAATTCTCCCGAGGTTTCAAATTCACATCTGTTCCTCAGATGTTGCAAATATACAATTTTCATAGTCTATACGTTGGGATAGACGTTTACCCACCCTACTCTCCCCCCAAATACCCTTTCCCGTGATAAATGCTCCCCACCGAAAATACCCCCACCCTTTCTTCAAGAAAATACCTCCAGAAAATACCCTCCTGCTGCTGGTTGGTCTCTAATCACTTTTGACTAATATAAAGA
This sequence comes from Artemia sinica, assembly GCA_027921565.1. Classification (NCBI taxonomy): domain Eukaryota; kingdom Metazoa; phylum Arthropoda; class Branchiopoda; order Anostraca; family Artemiidae; genus Artemia; species Artemia sinica. The sequence continues at coordinate 553,035 of CM051271.1, read as the reverse complement.
GGACTGGAACTCTTTATTTCTGAATCGAATATGGGTCCTCCGAAGTTTCTACGCCCATGAGACAAAGGTGGGGGTAAAAAAGGGGTTATACTATCCTTCTTGAACAGAGGTTATCAAGTATTTTGCAGTAGGTTGCATCAAGATATGGCTAATTGTAGAAAGAGACAAGCCAAGACAGATAGTGTTATCCGTGCTAGTGCACTTGCAGATATCAAAAAGTTCGTGGTAACGAACTGTAAGTAAGGAGCGACCCGGCTCAATGGTAACCGAAACTCTAGAAAACGGGTTTTTGATACCAATAGATACATCAAAAGAATCAGATTTCTATGCTGATTTCAAATATATAACTTTCATCGAGTTTAGTGCTACCCATCAAAAGTTACGCGCCTGAGAAAATTTGACTGATTTTCGAAAAAAGGGGGAAAGACCCCCTAAAAGTTATAGAACCTTAATGAAAATCACACCATCATATTCAGCGTATCAGAGAACCCTACTGTAGAGGTTTCAAGCTCCTATCTACAAAAATGTGGAATTTTGCATTTTTTGCCAGAAGAAAGATCACGGATGCGTGTTTATTTGTTTTTTTGTTTTTTTTTTTGTTTGTCTTTTTTCCCCAGGGGTGATCGTATCGACCCAGTGGTCCTAGAATATCGTGAAAGGGCTCATTGGAACGGAAATTAAAAGTTCTAGTGCCCTTTTTAAGTGACCAAAAAAAATGGAGGGCAACTAGGCCCCCTCCCGTGCTTATTTTTTTCCCAAAGTCACCTGATCAAAATTTTGAGATAGCCATTTTGTTCAACATGGTCGAAAATATGATAAATATGTCTTTTAGGATGACTTAATCCCCCGAAGTCCCCAGGGGGAGGGCTAAAAGTTATGAACTTTACCCAATGTTAACATATAGTATTGGTTATTGGGAAGTATACAGAAGTTTTCAGGAGGTTTTTTTTCTGGTAGTGGGAAAGAAGGGTGGGTCGGGGGTTATGTTGGAGGATCTGTCCATGAAGGAAGTTTTCATGGGGGAAGGGAAATTGCCATGAAGGGGGCGCCGGACTTGCCAGCATTATTTGTTGGTTATTGGGAAGTATACAGACATTTTCAGGAAGGATTTTTTTCTGGAGGGGGGGGCTAGAGGAGGGGGTTACTCTGGAGAATCTTTCTGTGGAGGATGTTTCTTTGGGGTAAGGGACATTTTTATGAAGGGGGCGCCGGATTTCCAAGCATTATTTAAAAAACGATCAGAAATTAAATAAAAAAACAAACAAGTTTTTTCAACTGAAAGTAAGAAGGAACATTAGAACTTAAAACGAACAGAAATTATAACGTATTTGAGGGGGTTCTCCCCCAAGTCAATACCTCGCTCTTTACGCTACAGTTTTTTTAGTGCTTTCAAAAGAGCTATCTATTCTAATTAAACGGCCTTTGTGATTAAGGGGTTTGCGAATCAAAATTTTTTTTAAATTTTAACGTAAAGAGCGTGGTATTGACTAAGGAGAGAACCCCTTCATATACGTAATAACATATTCAATGACGGTTAGCCAAAATAAAAGCTGCATTAACTAAAAAACGATCAGAAATTAAATAAAAAAAACAAGTTTTTTAAACTGAAAGTAAGGAGCGACATTAAAACTTAAAACGAACAGAAATTATTCCGTATATGAAAGGGGCTGTCACCTCCTCAACGCCTCACTCTTTACGCTAAAGTTTGACTCTGTCTCACAACTTTATTTTTTAAAACAATAAAAAAACTTTAGCATAAAGAGCGAGGCGTTGAAGGGACAGCCCCTTTCATATACGGAATAATTTCTGTTCGTTTTAAGTTTTAATGTCGCTCCTTACTTTCAGTTTAAAAAACTTGTTTTTTTTTATTTAATTAAGAATAAGCTTAAAGCAGGTTATGCTAAAATTGTCCCAAATCGTGGCCGACCTTCTCGTAAGGCATTGGCTAAACTCTATTCAACGTATTGCGACCATTCCATTCTTTTTCTATCAGGTTTGCGCCCATTTTTTAATACTTGTGATATGCAGGATATCAGAGTTTCGTATTTCCGCTATTGTAAATATCTTTTGTATTTGCCTCGTTGGTATAAAAACCGTAAGATTATTCGAATGTTTAATGCAACTGATATATTAACGTCATATAATAAGTTAGACTTTAAGTTAAAAGATGAGGCCTGTAGGCGGTTGGGTCCTTTTCATCCTCTTGTGCGATTGTTCTGATTTGCATTTGTAGTTCTTTATATTGATATTGTTTTGCATGTATTTTGTTTTGTATGTCTTTTCCTTTTATTTTGTTTTGTTACTCCACTTTCTTATAATGTTAGTGGGTCAAAAATAAATTATTATTATAGTTCAAGTAATTGAGAGGCTGCATATGAAATGGCTTAAATGGCTGCATATGAAATAAATTCTGCTAAATTTGGGGTTAACTGTTTCACTTTATTTTCATAATCCTAGGCAGCATAATAGCACTGCCTAAATAAACAGCGATGTGGGCACAATGTATTGTTTTTTTTTTTTGTTTTATTAGACCAGGGCACTTTGCAGTGAAGGAGTTGTCATAGAAACTTCGAAAAGGGCTTATTCAATGGGAAAACGTAAGGACTAGTGCCCTTTTTAATAGTCGAAAGTGACTGGAGGGCAACTAACCCCCTCCCGCACTCACCATTTCCCCAAACACATCCAATGAAAACTTAGAGTTGGTCATTTTGATCAACGCAGTTAAGGACCCCAGAATTATGTCTTTGAGGATGACAGCCCCCCACAGCCCTCAGGGCAAGGGTTGTAAGTTTTGCCCTGGGGGCATATAAGGTTTTTATAGAAAACATGGTCATATAAACATCAGAGGGGGATCATTGGACTGGTAATCAGATGTTCTAGTGCTCTTTTTAAGATTCAAAGTGATTGACGGGCGGATACCCCACCCACAACTGGTATTTTCTCGAAATACATCTGATAGAAATTTTGTATATCGATGTGAGAACGAGAAATGTGAGATGAGGTATTATTTCAACTCTTTAGTAACTTGTTGTGTCTTGGATACCTGGTTCCTCGTCCTTACAAGTAGTTACCTAGTATGCACTTTCAGGGATACATGAAACGATACAAGAAACGGTACAAGATAATAGTGTATACAATATGAACAGTACATGAATTGCACAAGTGAAAATTTTGAAAATCTGCCAGATTTGCTCTCTTTACGTTCCTTCCGGTGCTATTTGGGGAGATTACGTTCCATGGCACCTTTCCAAGGCAGATACCCCGATGGTTTTTTTTAAAATCGAAAACCAGAGATTGTCAAATTACGTATTAAGGAATGCTTTTGTAGGGAAAGCTGTTAATCACCCGTGTGTTATCCACAGTTCCATTTTTGAATTCTGTGCTATCAAGAGCGGTTTCTGATTTGTTTTGGAGAATTGCCTTTAGCCAACAATAGTTTAAAAATAAAAAAAATTTAACAAGAAATGGCTGAAAAGTGTTTTGGGGGAGATGGGATGATTGTGTACTGTATAATACACAAGTGATGTTTGGACAGTGTTGTCAATTTATAAAATAGTTAAGAAATAAAAAATTTAACAAGAAATGGCTGAAAAGTGTTTTGGGGGGAGATGGGTTGATTTTGCACTGTATAATACACAAGTGATGTTTGGACAGTGTTGTCAATTTAAAATATACTTCGATGTGTTGTCAATTTAAAATAGTATAGAAATAAAAAAATTTAACGAGAAATGGCTGAAAAGTGTTTTGGGGGGAGATGGGTTGATTTTGTACTGTATAATACACAAGTGATGTTTGGACAGTGTTGTCAATTTAAAATATACTTCGATGTGTTGTCAATTTAAAATAGTTAAGAAATAAAAATTTTTAACAAGAAATGGCTGAAAAGTGTTTCGGGGGGAGATGGGGTGATTGTGTACTGTATAATACACAAGTGATGTTTGGACAGTGTTGTCAATTTAAAATAGTTTAACTTTATACTATAAGAAGAAGTTGATACTAAGAGGGGTGTAGATGACAAGAAAAGAATTGTAATAGCGAATAACTTTACTTCTTCGAAGTGTTCCATATAATACATAAGTGATGGGGTGATGGCAGAAGGATCTCTTACCGGATGAATTAGTTGAAAATAAAGTTTTAACAAGAAATGTCTGAAAAGTGTGATCAGAAATTAAGAATTGTCTTGAGGGGGGAATTTTCCATGGAAAAGGGGAAGGATATTTTTACATGAAAACAACTTCAAAGGTATTTCGGAGGGGGTAGCTCACTTCATATACGGGATAATTTCCATTCGTCTTAGTTTTCAACGATGCTCCTTATTTATAGTTGAAAATGCTTGTTTTTTAATTTAATTGGGATGAAAAGTCAAAGTCTAACATAAAGAACAAGGTATTTCGGAGGGGGTAGCTCACTTCATATACGGGATAATTTCCATTCGTTTTAGTTTTTAACGATGCCCCTTATTTCTAGTTGAAAATGCTTATTTTTTAATTTAATTGGGATGAAAAGTCAAAGTCTAACATAAAGAACAAGGTATTTCGGAGGGGAGCAGCTCACTTCATATAAGGGATAATTTCCATTCGTCTTAGTTTTTAACGATGCTCCTTATTTCTAGTTGAAAATGCTTATTTTTTAATTTAATTGGGATGAAAAGTCAAAGTCTAACATAAAGAACAAGGTATTTCGGAGGGGGCAGCTCACTTCATATACGGGATAATTTCCATTCGTCTTAGTTTTTAACGATGCTCCTTATTTCTAGTTGAAAATACTTATTTTTTAATTTAATTGGGATGAAAAGTCAAAGTCTAACATAAAGAACAAGGTATTTTGGAGGGGGCAGCTCACTTCATATACGGGATAATTTCCATTCATCTTAGTTTTTAACGATGCTCCTTATTTCTAGTTGAAAATGCTTATTTTTTAATTTAATTGGGGTGAAAAGTCAAAGTCTAACATAAAGAACAAGGTATTTCGGAGGGGGCAGCTCACTTCATATGCGGGATAATTTCCATTCATCTTAGGTTTTGACGATGCTCCTTATTTCCAGTTGAAAATGCTTATTTTTTAATTTAATTGGGATGAAAAGTCAAAGTCTAACATAAAGAACAAGGTATTTCAGAGGGGAGCAGCTCACTTCATATACGGGATAATTTCCATTCGTCTTAGTTTTTAACGATGCTCCTTATTTCTAGTTGAAAATGCTTACTTTTTAATTTAATTGGGATGAAAACTCAAAGTCTAACATAAAGAACAAGGTATTTCGGATGTGGCAGCTCACTTCATATACGGGATAATTTCCATTCGTCTTAGTTTTTAACGATGCTCCTTATTTGTAGTTGAAAATGCTTATTTTTTAATTTAATTGGGGTGAAAAGTCAAAGTCTAATATAAAGAACAAGGTATTTCGGAGAAGAGCAGCTCACTTCATATACGGGATAATTTTAATTCGTCTTAGTTTTTAACAATGCTTCTTATTTCTAGTTGAAAATGCTTATTTTTTAATTAAATTGGGATGAAAAGTCAAAGTCTAACATAAAGAACAAGGTATTTCGGAGGGGGTAGCTCACTTCATATACGGGATAATTTCTATTCGTCTTAGTTTTTAAATTTTTTTTTTGGACTTCGAAATTATTCAACTTTTTTTTTACATTTCTAAATCATATCAGAAAAATAGAATGGCACTTTTGATTTAAATTTTAAAATATATTCTTATGCATACCCATACTCCTATTGATGAGGACTGATGGTTCTAATTCAATATTTTTTTCATGAAAACAAACTATTTTCTTAACAATTTTTTTTTTTGACTTCGAAATTATTCAACTTTTTTTTTACATCTCTAAATCATATCAGAAAAATAGAATGGCACTTTTGACATAAATTTTAAATATATTCTTGTGCATACCCATACTCCTATTGATGAGGACTGATGGTTCTAATTCAATATTTTTTTCATGAAAGCAAACCATTTTTTTTTTAACTAAATTTTTTTTGGACTTCGAAATTATTCAACTTTTTTTTTACATCTCTAAATCATATCAGAAAAATAGAATGGCACTTTTGATTTAAATTTTAAAATATATTCTTGTGCATACCCATACTCCTTTTGATGATGACTGATGGTTCTAATTCAATATTTTTTTCATGAAAGCAAACCATTTTTTTTTTAACTAAATTTTTTTTGGACTTCGAAATTATTCAACTTTTTTTTACATCTCTAAATCATATCAGAAAAATAGAATGGCACTTTTGATTTAAATTTTAAATTATATTCTTGTGCATACCCATACTCCTATTGATGAGAATTGATGGTTCTAATTCAATATTTTTTTTCATGAAAGCAAACTATTTTTTTTACTTCGAAATTATTCAACTTTCTCTTTTTACATCTCTAAATCATATCAGAAAAATAGAATGACACTTTTGATTTAAATTTTAAAATATATTCTTGTGCATACCCATACTCCTATTGATGAGGACTGTTGGTTCTAATTCAATATTTTTTTTCATGAAAACAAACTATTTAAAAAAAAAAATTTTTTTGGACTTCGAAATTATTCAACTTTTTTTTACATCTCTAAATCATATCAGAAAAATAGAATCGCATTTTTTTTTAATTTTAAAATATATTCTTGCGCATACCCATACTCCTATTGATGAGGACTGTTGGTTCTAATTCAATATTTTTTTCATGAAAGCAAACTATTTTTTTTAACTAAATTTTTTTTGGACTTCGAAATTATTCAACTTTTTTTTTACATCTCTAAATCATATCAGAAAAATAGAATGGCACTTTTGATTTAAATTTTAAAATATATTCTTGTGCATACCCATACTCCTATTGATGAGGACTGTTGGTTCTAATTCAATATTTTTTTCATGAAAGCAAACTATTTTTTTTAACTAAATTTTTTTTGGACTTCGAAATTATGCAACTTTTTTTTACATCTCTAAATCATATCAGAAAAATATAATGACACTTTTGATTTAAATTTTAAAATATATTCTTGTGCATACCCATACTCCTATTGATGAGGACTGATGGTTCTAATTCAATATTTTTTTCATGAAAACAAACAATTTAAAAAAAAAATTTTTTGGACTTCAAAATTATTCAACTTTTTTACATCTCTAAATCATATCAGAAAAATAGAATGGCACTTTTGATTTAATTTTAAAATATATTCTTGAGCATACCCATACTCCTATTGATGAGGACTGTTGGTTCTAATTCAATATTTTACTTTTTTTTTGAACTAAATTTTTTTTTGGACTTCGAAATTATTCAACTTTTTTTTACATCTCTAAATCATATCAGAAAAATATAATGAAACTTTTGATTTAAACTTTAAAATATATTCTTGTGCATACCCATACTCCTATTGATGAATTGATGGTTCTAATTCAATGTTTTTTTCATGAAAACAAACTATTTTTTAACAATTTTTTTTTTGGACTTCGAAATTATTCAACTTTTTCTTTTACATCTCTAAATCATATCAGAAAAATAGAATGACACTCTTGATTTAAATTTTTAAATATATTCTTGTGCATACCCATACTCCTAATGATGAGGACTGATGATTCTAATTCAATATTTTTTTCATAAAAAACAAACTTTTTTTTAGACTTCGAAATTATTCAACTTTATTTATTTTTTTTATTTTTTTTTGTACGTATCTTAAAATGACAAAATATGCTTACGGCTCTAACAATTGTACTCTATGCCTGTTCAGAGACACGATGCGGCTTTCCCACTGTTACTCTATGGCCGGTTATCGACACTACCTAGTTTATTGCATGTATTAAATCAGTATTTTTTACACAGTGGAACGATAAACACATAACTAATATCTCTAAAAAGTTAAGATGAAGCATTTTAAGAAAGTGTGTTCACATGATAGTGCTATTGTAGCATTGAATGCTGACAAGGAGAAGTATTTAAACTATGAAATAAGTACAAGTGGTAGCACTATCGGAAACGTATGCGTGCATTGTGATGACAGTAAGGAATTGAATTTCTCTGGAGTACCAAAAAAATTCAACTCTTATGAAGGTGGATATGCGAGATTGAGATCTCCGGAGATGATCGCACTCAAAGACAATGCCAAAATAAAAATAATCGTTGATAAAGAGGGGCATCTTCTTGCTAGTGCTTGTGGTAACATGTTACCCAGTGTTAAACCATATCGTCAGCTTTCGGGTATTAGCATTCAACGGAAGGTCAAAAAAGAAAGACCTACTCTTCTACTAATATCATAAACCATATCTTGTCTACGTACCGAAACTGTTACCTGTTTAAAAATAGTGTGATAATAGACAGTGAAATTGCTAGAAAAATAAAAAGGGCATTGGCAGAAAATATTACTAAGGAATATAAAGATGAATCGATGAAAAACAAAGTACCAGCAAACGTTACTGCCATTGATCAAACGGTCAATGAACCAAATAATACCAAAGACGAAAAGCATATTGAAACTGTTGATGACACACTATAAAAATTGTGTATGAGTCAAAATGGAATAATGATTATTCTACTGATTACGAACTAAGAGAAGACAATAGCTACAATATCAAGAGAGAACAGGGTGAACTATTTTATGGAACAGATTCAAAATATCCAAAGTTTTTCATCGATATTAATAATGTATAATAATATATATTTTTGTATTAATATTCTACATGGCATTATTTCATTAAAAATATATTATGCATTACATTGTTATGTTTTCATTATTTTTAGAGTAAGCTAGCATATCAAACGTTTAGAATGTCTAATAAAACATTGGAGATGTAAGAAAAGGAATTTGCATACATATATTGTCAGACACATGGGATAACATTGACAAAATCTTGGTATCAGAATGAATAAATTATTTATCAACATCCGTTGTTGGATATGTCATTATGAAAAAATTGTAAGTAAGTAAGTAACAAACTCTTTCTTGAATTCACCTCTTGGATACACAATACAGAAATTTAATCAAGGAAATTATGAAAAAAAATTGTAAGTAAGTAACAAATTCTTTCTTGAAGTCACCTCTTGGATACACAATGCAGAAATTTCATTTAAGAAATTATCAAAAAATTGTAAGTAAGTAGCAAATTCTTTCTTGAATTCGCCTCCTGGATAAATAAAAAAGACATTTCATTCAAGAAATTATGACAAAATTCTAAGTAAGTAACAAACTCTTTATTGTTTTCACGTCTTAGATACACGATGCAGAAATTTCATTCAAGAAATTATGAAAAAATTCTCAGTAAGTAACAATCTCTTTCTTGAAGTCCCCTCTTGGATACACAATACGGAAATTTCATTCAAGAAATTATGAAAATATTTGTAAGTAAGTAACAAACTCTTTATTGATTTCACCTCTTGGATACACAATACAGATACTTCATTCAAGAAATTATGAAAAAATCGCAAGTAAGTAAGAAACTCTTTCTTGAATTCGCCATTTGGACGCACAATACAGAAATCTAATTCAGTAAATTATGAAAAAAAAAATGTAAGTAAGTAAGTAACAAACTCTATGCTTTTTCAGCATCAATTGTCGGATATGTTGAATAAAATAAGCAAAGTCGACATAGCTTTATTTCATTTTTTAAGCTTAATTACCAAGTCACATGATAGTTACGCTATTGTAGAAAATAATTTCAAAGTACCAAGAAATTTATATCAGGAAATTATGAAAAAAAAATTAGACGGGGTCACGTGCGTGCACGTAACCCCGTCTAATTTTTTTTTGTTACTAAAAGAAAGAGAAAGAGATTGTTTTTTACTGAGAATTTTTTCATAATTTCTTGAATGAAATTTCTGCATCGTGTATCTAAGACGTGAAAACAATAAAGAGTTTGTTACTTACTTAGAATTTTGTCATAATTTCTTGAACGAAATGTCTTTTTTATTTATCCAGGAGGCGAATTCAAGAAAGAATTTGCTACTTACTTACAATTTTTGATAATTTCTTAAATGAAATTTCTGCATTGTGTATCCAAGAGGTGACTTCAAGAAAGAATTTGTAACTTACTTACAATTTTTTTTTCATAATTTCCTTGATTAAATTTCTGTATTGTGTATCCAAGAGGTGAATTCAAGAAAGAGTTTGTTACTTACTTACTTACAATTTTTTCATAATGACATATCCAACAACGGATGTTGATAAATAATTTATTCAGTCTGATACCAAGATTTTATCAATGTTATCCCATGTGTCTGACAATAGATGTATGCAAATTCCTTTTCTTACATCTTCGATGTTTTATTAGACAGTCTTAACGTTTGATATGCTAGCTTACTCTAAAAATAATGAAAACATAACAATGTAATGCATAATAGGTTTTTAATGAAATAATGCCATGTAAAATATTAATACAAAAATATATATTATTATACATTATTAATATCGATGAACAACTTCGGATATTTTGAATCTGTTCCATAAAATAGTTCACCATGTTCTCTCTTGATATTGTAGCTATTGTCTTCTCTTAGTTCGTAATCAGTAGAATAATCATTATTCCATTTTGACTCATACACGATTTTTATAGTGTGTCATCAACAGGCTCAATATGCTTTTCGTCTTTGGTATTATTTGGTTCATTGACCGTTTGATCAATGGCAGTAACGTTTGCTGGTACTTTGTTTTTCATCGATTCATCTTTATATTCCTTAGTAATATTTTCTGCAAATGCCCTTTTTATTTTTCTAGCAATTTCATTGTCTATTATCACACTATTTTTACACAGGTAATAGTTTCGGCACGTAGACAAGATATAGTTTATGACATTAGTAGAAGAGTAGGCCTTCCTTTTTTTTACCTTCCGTTGAACGCTAATACCCGAAAGCTGACGATATGGTTTAACACTGGGTAACATGTTACCACAAGCACTAGCAAGAAGATGCCCCTCTTTATCAACGATTATTTTTATGTTGGCATTCTCTTTGAGTGGAATCATCTCCGGAGATCTCAATCTCGCATATCTACCATCATAAGAGTTGAATTTTTTTGGTACTCCAAAGAAATTCAATTCCTTACTGTCATGACTATGCACGCATACGTTTCCGATAGTACTACCACTTGTACTTATTTCATAGTTTAAATACTTCTCCTTGTCAGCATTCAATGCTATAATAACAATATCATGTGAACACACTTTCTTAAAATGCTTCATCTTCACTTTTTAGAGATATTAGTTATGTGTTTATCGTTCCACTTTGTAAAAAATACTGATTTAATACATGCAATAAACTAGGTAGTGTCGATAACCGGCCATAGAGTAACAGTGGGAAAGCCGCATCGTGTCTCTGAACAAGCATAGAGTACAATTGTTAGAGCCGTAAGCATATTTTGTCATTTTAAGATACGTACAAAAACAAAATAAATAAAAAAAATAAATAAGGTTGAATAATTTCGAAGTCCAAAAAAAAGTTTGTTTTTTATGAAAAAAATATTGAATTAGAATCATCAGTCCTCACCATTAGGAGTATGGGTATGCACAAGAATATATTTAAAAATTTAAATCAAGAGTGTCATTCTATTTTTCTGATATGATTTAGAGATGTAAAAAAAAAGTTGAATAATTTCGAAGTCAAAAAAAAAATTGTTAAAAAAATAGTTTGTTTTCATGAAAAAAATATTGAATTAGAACCACCAGTCCAAATCAATAGGAGTATGGGTATGCACAAGAATATATTTTAAAATTTAAATCAAAAGTATCATTATATTTTTCTGATATGATTTAGAGATGTAAAAAAAAAGTTGAATAATTTCGAAGTCCAAAACAAATTTAGTTAAAAAAAAATAGTTTGCTTTCATGAAAAAAATATTGAATTAGAACCAACAGTCCTCATCAATAGGAGTATGGGTATGCACAAGAATATATTTTAAAATTTAAATCAAAAGTGCCATTCTATTTTTCTGATATGATTTAGAGATGTAAAAAAAAGTTGAATAATTTCGAAGTCCAAAAATTTAAAAAAAAAATTGTTTGTTTTCATGAAAAAAATATTGAATTAGAACCAACAGTCCTCATCAATAGGAGTATGGGTATGCACAAGAATATATTTTAAAATTTAAATCAAAAGTGTCATTATATTTTTCTGATATGATTTAGAGATGTAAAAAAAAAGTTGAATAATTTCAAAGTCCAAAAAAAATTTAGTTAAAAAAAAATAGTTTGCTTTCATGAAAAAAATATTGAATTACAACCTACAGTCCTCATCAATAGGAGTATGGGTATGCACAAGAATATATTTTAAAACTTAAATAAAAAATGCGATTCTATTTTTCTGATATGATTTAGAGATGTAAAAAAATGAATAATTTTGAAAGTCCAAAAATTTTTTTTTTTAAATAGTTCGTTTTCATGAAAAAAATATTGAATTAGAACCATCAGTCCTCATCAATAGGAGTATGGGTATGCACAAGAATATATTTTAAAATTTAAATCAAAAGTGTCATTCTACTGTCATTCTACAAAAGAGTCATTAAATCAAAACTGTGATGGCAGCTGGCTGTCATAGAGTAGTTATAGTGTGATAGTTTGGGGGCGTATTGCTTACAAAAAACCCGAGTGGATAACTTGAAATAAAATTTTTAACGAGAAATGGCAGAAAAGTGTTTTGTGGGAGATGGGTTGATGGCAGAAGGATGTCTTAGCGTAGTTATAGTGGGATAGTGGGGGGCGAATTGCTTGCGAAAAAACCCGAATGAATGAGTTGAAATAAAATTTTTAACTAGAAATGGCTGAAAAGTGTTTTGGGGGAGATGAGGCGATGACAGAGGGGTGTCTTAGCGTAGTTATAGTGTGATAGTAGGGGGCAAATTGCTAGCCTAAAATCTGAGCTAATAAGGGTTTATGACCGTAAACTCTATTTTTTTGTAAGAAAATTATGGAAAATACAATTCTCTGGTTCAAATGTGAAACTTAAGTCCATTTTTGGATCGAAAAATAAAACTATTTCCGTAAAATCTGAGCTAATAAAGCTTTTTGACCGTAAACTCTAGTTTTTTGTAAGAAAATTATGGAAAATACAATTCTCTGGTTCAAATATAAAACTTAAGTCCAGTTTTGGATCGAAAAATAAAACTATTTCCGTCAAATCTTAGCTAATAAGGGTTTTTGACCGTAAACTCTACTTTTTTTTTAGAAAATTATGGAAAATACAATTCGTTGGCTCATAGGTGAAACTTAAGTCCAGTTTTGGATCGAAAAATAAACTATTTCTGTAAAATCTGAGCTAATAAGGGTTTTTTACCGTAAACTCTAGTTTTTTGTAAGAAAATTATGGAAAATACAATTCCCTGCTTCAAATGTGAAACTTAGGTCCATTTTGGATCGAAGAATAAAACTATTTCCGTAAAATCTGAGCTAATAAGGGTTTTTGACCGTAAACTCAAGTCTTTTGTAAGAAATTTATGAAAAATACAATTCGTTGGCTCATAGGTGAAACTTAAGTCCAGTTTTGGATCGAAAAAAAACTATTTCCGTAAAATCTGAGCTAATAAGGGTTTTTGACCGTAAAATCTAGTCTTTTGTAAGAAAACTATGAAAAATGCAATCCTCTGGTTCAAATGTGAAACTTAAGTCCATTTTTGGATCGAAAAATAAAACTATTCCCGTAAAATCTGAGCTAATAAGGGTTTTTGACCGTAAACTCTAGTTTTTTGTAAGAAAATTATGGAAAATACAATTCGTATGCTCATAGGTGAAACCTAAGTCCAGTTTTGGATCGAAAAATAAACTATTTGTGTAAAATCTGAGCTAATATGGGTTTTTGACCGTAAACTCTAGTTTTTTGTAAGAAAATTATGGAAAATACAATTCTCTGGTTCAAATGTGAAACTTAAGTTCATTTTTGGATCGAAAAATAAAACTATTTCCGTAAAATATGAGCTAATAAGGGTTTTTGACCGTAAACTCTAGTTTTTTGTGAGAAAATTATGGAAAATACAATTCCCTGGTTCAAATGTGAAGCTTAAGTCCATTTTTGGATCGAAAAATAAAACTATTTCCGTAAAATCTGAGCTAATAAGGGTTTTTGACCGTAAACTCTAATCTTTTGTAAGAAAATTATGGAAAATACAATCCTCTGGTTCAAATGTGAAACTTAAGTCCATTTTTGGATCGAAAAATAAAACTATTCCCGTAAAATCTGAGCTAATAAGGGTTTTTGACCGTAAACTCTAGTTTTTTGTAAGAAAATTATGGAAAATACAATTCTTTGGCTCATAGGTGAAACTTAAGTCCAGTTTTGGATCTAAAAATAAAATATTTCTGTAAAATCTGAGCTAATAAGGGTTTTTGACCGTAAACTCTAGTTTTTTGTAAGAAAATTATGGAAAATACAATTCTCTGGTTCAAATGTGAAACTTAAGTTCATTTTTGGATCAAGAAATAAAACTATTTCCGTAAAATATGAGCTAATAAGGTTTTTGACCGTAAACTCTAGTCTTTTGTAAGAAAATTAAGGAAAATACAATCCTTTGGTTCAAATGTGAAACTTAAGTCCATTTTTGGATCGAAAAATAAAACTATTTCCGTAAAATCTGAGCTAATAAGGGTTTTTGACCGTAAACTCTAGTTTTTTGTAAGAAAATTATGGAAAATACAATTCCCTGGTTCAAATATGTAACTTAAAACCATTTTTGGATCGAAAAATAAAACTCTTTCCGTAAAATCTGAGCTAATAAGGGTTTTTGACCGTAAACTCTAGTCTTTTGTAAGAAAATTATGGAAAATACAATTCGTTGGCTCGTAGGTGAAACTTAAGTCCAGTTTTGGATCGAAAAATAAACCATTTTTTTAAAATCTGAGCTAATAAGGGTTTTTGAAGTTTCAAATATGAAACTTAAGTTCATTTTTGGATCGAAAAATAAAACTATTTCCGTAAAATATGAGCTAATAAGGGTTTTTGACCGTAAACTCTAGTTTTTTGTAAGAAAATTATAGAAAATACAATTCTCTTTTTCAAATAAGAAACTTAAGTCCATTTGATCGAAAAATAAAACTATTTCCGTAAAATCTGAGCTAATAAGGGTTTTTGACCGTAAACTCTAGTCTTTTGTAAGAAAATTATGGAAAATACAATCCTCTGGTTCAAATGTGAAACTTAAGTCCATTTTTGGATCGAAATATAAACTATTTCTGTGAAATGTGAGCTAATAAGGGTTTTTGACCGTAAACTCTAGTTTTTTGTAAGAAAATTATGGAAAATACAATTCTCTTTTTCAAATATGAAACTTAAGTCCATTTTGGATCGAAAAATAAAACTATTTCCGTAAAATCTGAGCTAATAAGGGTTTTTGACCGTAAACTCTAGTTTTTTGTAAGAAAATTATGGAAAATACAATTCTCTGATTCAAATGTGAAACTTAAGTTCATTTTTGGATCAAGAAATAAAACTATTTCCGTAAAATATGAGCTAATAAGGTTTTTGACCGTAAACTCTAGTCTTTTGTAAGAAAATTAAGGAAAATACAATCCTTTGGTTCAAATGTGAAACTTAAGTCCATTTTTGGATCGAAAAATAAAACTATTTCCATAAAATCTGAGCTAATAAGGGTTTTTGACCGTAAACTCTAGTTTTTTGTAAGAAAATTATGGAAAATACAATTCCCTGGGTCAAATATGTAACTTAAAACCATTTTTGGATCGAAAAATAAAACTCTTTCCGTAAAATCTGAGCTAATAAGGGTTTTTGACCGTAAACTCTAGTCTTTTGTAAGAAAATTATGGAAAATACACTTCGTTGGCTCGTAGGTGAAACTTACGTCCAGTTTTGGATCGAAAAATAAACCATTTTTGTAAAATCTGAGCTAATAAGGGTTTTTGACCGTAAACTCTAGTTTTTTGTAAGAAAATTATAGAAAATACAATTCTCTTTTTCAAATGTGAAACTTAAGTCCATTTTTGGATCGAAAAATAAAACTATTTCCGTAAAATCTGAGCTAATAAGGGTTTTTGACCGTAAACTCTAGTCTTTTGTAAGAAAATTATG
This sequence comes from Artemia sinica, assembly GCA_027921565.1. Classification (NCBI taxonomy): domain Eukaryota; kingdom Metazoa; phylum Arthropoda; class Branchiopoda; order Anostraca; family Artemiidae; genus Artemia; species Artemia sinica. Next base: position 537,035 of record CM051271.1, on the reverse strand, counting down.
GAAAATACAATCCTCTGGTTCAAATGTGAAACTTAAGTCCATTTTTGGATAGAAAAATAAAATTATTTAAGTAAAATCTGAGCTAATAAGGGTTTTTGACCGTAAACTCTAGTCTTTTGTAAGAAAATTATGGAAAATAAAATTCGTTGGCTCATAGGTGAAACTTAAGTCCAGTTTTGGATCGAAATATAAACTATTTCTGTGAAATGTGAGCTAATAAGGGTTTTTGACCGTAAACTCTAGTTTTTTGTAAGAAAATTATGGAAAATACAATTCTCTTTTTCAAATATGAAACTTAAGTCCATTTTTGGATCGAAAAATAAAACTATTTCCGTAAAATCTGAGCTAATAAGGGTTTTTGACCGTAAACTCTAGTCTTTTGTAAGAAAATTATGGAAAATACAATCCTCTGGTTCAAATGTGAAACTTAAGTCCATTTTTGGATCAAAAAATAAAACTATTTCCATAAAATCTGAGCTAATAAGGGTTTTTGACCGTAAACTCTATTTTTTTTTGTAAGAAAATTATGGAAAATACAATTTTCTAGTTCAAATATGAAACTTAAGTCCATTTTTGGATACTCATAATGATGAGGACTGATGGTTCTAATTCAATATTTTTTTCATTAAAACAAACTATTTTTTTTAAATTCGAAATTATTCCACTTTATTTTTTTGTACGTATCTTAAAATGACAAAATATGCTTACGGCTCTAACATTTGGTCTCATAGGTGAAACTTAAGTCCAGTTATGGATCGAAAAATAAACTATTTCTGTAAAATCAGAGCTAATAATGGTTTTTGACCGTAAGCTCTAGCTTTTTGTATAAAAATTATGGAAAATACAATTCTCTGGTTCAAATGTGAAACTTAACTCTATTTTTGATCGAAAAATAAAACTATTTGCGTCACATCTGAGCTAATAAGGGTTTTTGACGGTAAACTCTAGTTTTTTGTAAAAGAATCATGGAAAATACAATTCTCTGGTTCAAAGTGAAACTTAAGTCCATTTTTGGATCAAAAAATAAAACTATTTCCATAAAATCTGAGCTAATAAGGGTTTTTGACCGTCAACTCTAGTCTTTTGTAAGAAAATTATGAAAAATACAATTTGTTGGCTCATAGATCAAACTTAAGTCCAGTTTTGGATCAAAAATAAACTATTTCTGTAAAATCTGAGCTAATAAGGGTTTTTGACGGTAAACTCTAGTTTTTTGTAAAAGAATCATGGAAAATACAATTCTCTGGTTCAAATGTGAAACTAAGGTCCATTTTGGATCGAAAAATAAAATTATTTTCGTAAAATCTGAGCTAATAAGGGTTTTTGACCGTAAACTCTAGTTTTTTTTTGTAAGAAAATTCTGGAAAATACTATTCTCTAGTTCAAATGTGAAACTTAAGTCCAGTTTTGGATATTCATAATGATGAGGATTGATGGTTCTTATTCAATATTTTTTTTCATAAAAACAAACTATTTTTTTTAAACTTTGAAATTATTCAACTTTATTTATTTTTTATATATTTTTTTTTGTACGTATCTTAAAATGACAAAATATGCTTACGGCTCTAACAACTGTACTCTATGATTGCTCAGAGACACGATGTGGCTTTCCCATTGGTATTCTATGTCCGGTTATCGACACTACCTAGTCTATTGCATGTATTAAATCAGTATTTTTTACGCAGTGGAACGATAAACATATAAGTCATATCTTTAAAAAAAAGTGAAGATGGAGCATTTTAATAAAGTGTGTTCACATGACAATGTTATTGTGGCATTGAATGCGGACAAGGAGAAGTATTTAAACTATGAAACAAGTACAAGTGGTAGCACTATTGGAAATGTATGCATGCATTGTCATGACAGTAAGGAATTAAATTTCTTTGGAATACCAAAAAAATTCAACTCTTATGTTGGTGGTTATGCGAGATTGAGATATCCAGAGATGATTGCACTCAAAGAGAATGCCAACATAAAAATAATCGTTGATGATAGAGGACAACTCCTTGCTACTGTTGCAGGTAACACATTACCTACTGATACATCCAATCGTCAGCTTTCCGGTACTAGCATACAACGGAAGGTCAAAAAAAGAAAGGCCTACTCTTCTACTAATATCGTAAACCATATCTTGTGTACGTGCCGAAACTGTTACCTGTGTGAAAATAATGTGATAATAGACAGTGAAAGTGCCAGAAAAATAAAAAGGGCATTGGCAGAAAATATCACTATGGAATATAGAGATGAATCGATGGAAAACAAAGCGCCAGCAAACGTTACTGCCATTGATCAAACAGTCAATGAACCAAATAATACCAAAGACGAAAAGTATATTGAGGGTGTCAATGACACACCAGTAAAAATTGTGTATGACTCAAAATGGAATAATGATTATTCTAGTGACTACGAACTAAGAGAAGACAATAACTACAATATCAAGAGAGAACATGGTGAACTATTTTATGGAACAGATTCAAAATGTCCAAAGTTAATCATTGATATTAATAATGTATCATAAAATATTTTTGTATTAATATTCTACATAGCATTATTTCATTAAAAATTTATTATGCATTACATTGTTATGTGTTCATTATTTTTAGAGTAAGCTAGCATATCAAACGTTTAGAATGTCTATTAAAACATTGGAGATGTAAGAAAAGGAATTTGCATACATCTATTGTCAGACACATGGGATAACATTGACAAAATCTAGGCATCAGAATGAATAAATTCTCTATCAACATTCGTTGTTGGATATGTCATTATGAAAAAATTGTAAGTAAGTAAGTAAGTAAGTAAGTAAGTAAGTAACAAACTCTTTCTTGAATTCACCTCTTGGATACACAATACAGAAATTTAATTCAGAAAATTATGAAAAAAAAATTGAACAAATTCTTTATTAACATTCATTATCAATTGAAGTCGCTTCCTAGACAGACAATACAGCAATTTCACAAAATCTAAGTATAAGAGTGATTAAATTCTATATCAACATCCATTTCTCGGATACATAGGAAAAAGTTGACAAAATCTAAGTGTTAGAGAGAATAAATTTTATTTATCAACATGTTTTGTCAGATACATCGGATAAAATTGACAGAATCTAAGTATCAGAGTGAATAAAATTTTTTTATCGACATCCTTTTTCAGATACATCAAATTAAATTGACAAAATCTAAATTTCAGAATGAATAAATGCTTTAACAACACCCTTTATCGGATATATCGGATAAAATTGAAAAATCTAAGTATCAGAGTGACTAAATTCTATATCAGCATCCTTTTCTCGGATACATAGGATAAAATATCGGATAAAATTGACAAACTCTAAGTATCAGATTGATTGAATTCTATATCAACATCCCTTTCTCAGGTACATGGGAATAAAATTGACAAAATCTAAGTATCAGATTGATTAAATTCTATATCAGCATCACTTTCACGGGTACATGGGATAAGATTGACAAAATCTAAGTATCAGAGTGAATAATTTATTTTTTATTTACATCTTTTATCAGTTACAACAATTATAATTAACAAAATCTAAATATCAAAGTGAATAAATGCTTTTTCAGTATCCTTTGTCGGATATGTTGAATAAAATATGCAAAGTCGACATAGCTTTATTTCATTTTTTAAGGTTAATTTAGACGAGGTTACGTGCGCGCACGTAATTTGTGAAATTGCTGTATTGTCTGTCTAGGAAGCGACTTCAATCGGTAATGAATGTTAATAAAGAATTTGTTCATATTTTTTTCATAATTTCCTGAATTAAATTTCTGTATTGTGTATCCAAGAGGTGAATTCAAGAAGGAGTTTGTTACTTACTTACTTACTTACTTACAATTTTTTCATAATGACATAATGACACACCCAACAACGGATGTTAATAAAGAATTTATTCATTCTTATACCTAGATATTGTCAATGTTATCCCATATGACTGACAATAGATGTATGCAAATTTCTTTTCTTACATCTCCAATGTTTTAATAGACATTCTAAACGTTTGTTATGCTAGCTTACTCTAAAGATAATGAACACATAACAATGTAATGCATAATATATTTTTAATGAAATAATGCCATGTAGAATATTAATACAAAAATATATTATGATACATTACTAATATCAATGATTAATTTTGGACATTTTGAATCTGTTCCATAAAATAGTTCACCATGTTCTCTCTTGATATTGTAGCTATTGTCTTCTTTTATTTCTTAATCACTAGAATAATCATTATTCCATTTTGAGTCATACACAATTTTTACTGGTGTGTCATCAACAGGCTCAATATGCTTTTCGTCTTTGGTATTATTTGGTTCATTGACTGTTTGATCAATGGCAGTAACGTTTGCTGGCTCTTTGTTTTTCATCGATTCATCTTTATATTCCATAGTGATATTTTCTGTCAATGCCGTTTTTATTTTTCTGGCAATTTCACTGTCTATTATCACATTATTTTTACACAGGTAACAGTTTCGGCACGTACACAAGATGTGGTTTACGATATTAGTAGAAGAGTAGGCCTTTCTTTTTTTGACCTTCCATTGAATGCTAGTACCCGAAAGCTTACGATTGGATGTATCAGTGGGTAATGTGTCACCTGCAACAGTAGCAAGGAGTTGCCCTCTATCATCAACGATTATTTTTATGTTGGCATTCTCTTTGAGAGCAATCATCTCTGGAGATCTCAATCTCGCATAACCACCAAGATAAGAGTTGAATTTTTTGGTATTCCAAAGAAATTTAATTCCTTACTGTCATGACAATGCATGCATACATTTCCAATAGTGCTACCACTTGTACTTGTTTCATAGTTTAAATACTTCTCCTTGTCGGCATTCAATGCCACAATAACATTGTTATGTGAACACAGTTTATTAAAATGCTCCATCTTCACTTTTTTTTAAAGATATGACTTATGTGTTTATCGTTCCAATGCGTAAAAAATACTGATTTAATACATGCAATAGACTAGGTAGTGTCGATAACCGGACATAGAATACCAGTGGGAAAGCCACATCGTGTCTCTGAGCAATCATAGAGTACAATTGTTAGAGCAGTAAGCATATTTTGTCATTTTAAGATACGTACAAAAAAAATAAAAAAAATAAATAAAGTTGAATAATTTCGAAGTTTAAAAAAAATAGTTTGTTTTTATGAAAAAAATATAGAATTTGAACCATCAGTCCACATCATTATGAGTATCCAAAACTGGACTTAAGTTTCACATTTGAACTAGAAAATTGTATTTTCCACAATTTACTTACAAAAAAAATAGAGTTTACGGTCAAAAACCCTTATTAGCTCAGATTTTACGGAAATACTTTTTTTTCGATCCAAAATGGACCTAAGTTTCACATTCGAACCAGAGAATTGTATTTTCCATAATTTTCTTACAAAAAACTAGAGTTTACGGTAAAAAACCCTTATTAGCTCAGACTTTACGCAAATAGTTTTATTTTTCGATCCAAAATGGACCTAAGTTTCACATTCGAACCAGAGAATTGTATTTTCCATAATTTTCTTACAAAAAACTAGATATTACGGTCAAAAACCCTTATTAGCTCAGATTTTACAGAAATAGTTTATTTTTCGATCCATAACTGGACTTAAGTTTCACCTATGAGCCCAATTGTTAGAGCTGTAAGCATATTTTGTCATTTTAAGATACGTACAAAAAAAATAAATCAAAAAATAAATAAAGTTGAATAATTTCGAAGTTTAAAAAAAAATAGTTTGTTGTTATGAAAAAAATATTGAATTAGAACCATCAGTCCTCATCATTGTGAATATCCAAAAATGGACTTAAGTTTCACATTTGAACCAGAGGATTGTGTTTTCCATAATTTTCTTACAAAAGACTAGAGTTTACGGTCAAAAACCCTTATTAGCTCAGATTTTACGGAGATAGTTTTATTTTTCGATCCAAAAATGGACTTAAGTTTCTCATTTGAACCAGAGAATTGTATTTTCCATAATTCTTTTACAAAAAACTAGAGTTTACGGTCAAAAACCCTTATTAGCTCAGATTTTTACAGAAATAGTTTATTTTTGATCCAAAACTGGACTTAAGTTTCATCTATGAGCCAACAAATTGTATTTTCCATAATTTTCTTACAAAAGACTAGAGTTGACGGTCAAAAACCCTTATTAGCTTAGATTTTACGGAAATAGTTTTATTTTTCAATCCAAACATGGACTTAAGTTTCACATTTGAACTGGGGAATTGTATTTTCCATAATTTTCTTATAAAAAACGAGTTTACGGTCAATAACACTTATTAGCTCAGATTTTACAGAAATAGTTTATTTTTCGATCCAAAACTGGACTTAAGTTTCACCTATCAGCCAACGAATTGTATTTGCCATAATTTCCTTACAAAAAATAGAGTTTACGGTCAAAAACCCTTATTAGCTCAGATTTTACGGAAATAGTTTTATTTTTCGATCCAAAAATGGACTTAAGTTTCACATTTGAACCAGAAGATTGTATTTTCCATAATTTTCTTACAAAAGACTAGAGTTTACGGTCAAAAACCCTTATTGGCTCAGATTTTACAGAAATAGTTTACTTTTCGATCTAAAACTGGACGATCCAAAACTAGAAATGGCTGAAAAGTGTTTTTTTTTGGGGGGGATGGGTCGATGACAGAGGGGTGTCTTAGCATAGTTATAGTGTGATAGTGGGGGCCGAATTGCTTGCGAAAAAACCCGAATGAATGAGTTGAAATAAAATTTTTAATTAGAAATGGCTGAAAAGTGTTTTTTGGGGGGGATGGGTCGATGACAGAGGGGTGTCCTAGCGTAGTTATAGTGTGATACTTGGGGGCAAATTGCTATTGAAAAACCCAAATGAATGAGTTGAAATAAAATTTTTAATTAGAAATGGCTGAAAAGTGTTTTTTTTGGGGGGGATGGGTCGATGACAGAGGGGTGTCTTAGCGTAGTTATAGTGTGATAGTGGGGGCCGAATTGCTTGCGAAAAAACCCGAATGAATGAGTTGAAATAAAATTTTTAACTAGAAATGGCTGAAAAGTGATTTGGGGGAGATGGGTCGATGACAGAGGGGTGTCTTAGCGTAGCTATAGTGTGATAGTGGGGGGCAAATTGCTAGCGAAAAACCCAAATGAATGAGTTGAAATAACATTTTTAACTAGAAATCTCTGAAAAAATATTTTTGGGGGGAGATAGTGCGATGGCAGTCGGCTGTCATAGAGTAGTTATAGTGTGATAGTTTGGGGGCGTATTGCTTACAAAAAAACCCGAGTTGATGACTTGAAAATAAAATTTTTAATGAGAAATGGCTGAAAAGTGTTTTGGGGGAGATGAGTTGATGGCAGAAGAATGTCTTAGCGTAGTTATAGTGTGATAGTGGGGGGCAAATTGCTTGCGAAAATACCCGAATGAATGAGTTGAAATAAAATTTTTAACTAGAAATGACTGAAAAGTGTTTTGGTGGAGATGAGGCGATGACAGAGGTGTGTCTTAGCGTAGTTATAGTGTGATAGTGGGGGGCGAATTGCTAGCCTAAAATCTGAGCTAATAAGGGTTTATGACCGTAAACTCTAGTTTTTCGTAAGAAAATTATGGAAAATACAATTCTCTGGTTCAAATGTGAAACTTAAGTCCATTTTGGATCGAAAAATAAAACTATTTCCGTAAAATTTGATCTAATAAGGGTTTTTGACCGTAAACTCTAGTTTTTTGTAAGAAAATTATGGAAAATACAATTTTCTGGTTCAAATATGAAACTTAAGTCCATTTTGGATCGAAAAATAAAACTATTTCCGTAAAATCTGAGCTAATAAGGGTTTTTGACCGTAAAATTTAATTTTTTGTAAGAAACTTATGGAAAATACAATTCGTTGGCTCATAGGTGAAACTTAAGTCCAGTTTTGGATAGAAAAATAAACTATTTCTGTAAAATCTGAGCTAATAAGGGTTTTTGACCGTAAACTCTAGTTTTTGTAAGAAAATTATGGAAAATACAATTCTCTGCTTCAAATGTGAAACTTAAGTCCATTTTTGGATCGAAAAATAAAACTATTTCCGTAAAATCTGAGCTAATAAGGGTTTTTGACCGTAAAATCTAGCCTTTTGTAAGAAAATTATGGAAAATACAATTCGTTGGCTCATAGGTGACTCTTAAGTCCTAGTTTTGGATCGAAAAATAAATTATTTCTGTAAAATCTGCGCTAATAAGGGTTTATGACCGTAAAATCTAGTTTTTTGTAAGAACATTATGGAAAATACAATTCTTGGGTTCAAATGTGGAACTTAAGTTCATTTTTGGATCTAAAAAAAAATATTTCCGTAAAATCTGAGCTAATAAGGGTTTTTGACCGTAAAATTTAGTCTTTTATAAGAAAATTATTGAAAATACAATCCTCTGCTTCAAATGTGAAACTTCAGTCCATTTTTGGATCGAAAAATAAAACTATTCCTTAAAATCTGAGTTAATAAGGGTTTTTGACCGTAAACTCTAGTTTTTTGTAAGAAAATTATGGAAAATACAATTCTTTGGCCCATAGGTGAAACTTAAGTCCAGTTTTGGATCGAAAAATAAACTATTTCTGTAAAATCTGAGCTAATAAGGGTTTTTGACCGTAAAATCTAGTTTTTTGTAAGAAAATTATGGAAAATACAATTCTCCGGTTCAAATGTGAAACTTAAGTTCATTTTTGGATCGAAAAATAAGACTATTTCCGTAAAATCTGAGCTAATAAGGGTTTTTGACCGTAAACTCTAGTCTTTTGTAAGAAAATTAAGGAAAACACAATCCTCTGGTTCAAATGTGAAACTTAAGTCCATTTTTAGATTGAAAAGTAAAACTACTTCCGTAAAATCTGAGCTAATAAGGGTTTTTGACCGTAAAATCTAGTTTTTTGTAAGAAAATTATGGAAAATACAATTTCCTGGTTCAAATGTGAAAATTAAGTCCATTTTTGGATCGAAAAATAAAACTCTTTCCGTAAAATCTGAGCTAATAAGGGTATTTGACCGTAAACTCTAGTCTTTTGTAAGAAAATTATGGAAAATACAATTCGTTGGCTCATAGGTGAAACTTAAGTCCAGTTTTGGATCGAAAAATAAACTATTTCTGTAAAATCTGAGCTAATAAGGGTTTTTGACAAAAGACTAGTTTTTGACAAATTTTCTTACAAAAGACTAGAGTTTACGGTCGAAAACCCTTATTAGCTCAGATTTTACGGAAATAGTTTTATTTTTCGATCCAAAAATGAACTTAAGTTTCACATTTGAACCAGAGAATTGTATTTTCCATAATTTTCTTACAAAAAACTAGAGTTTACGGTCAAAAACCCTTATTAGCTCAGATTTTACAGAAATAGTTTACTTTTCGATCCAAAACTGGACGATCCAAAACTAGAAATGGCTGAAAAGTTTTTTTTTTTTTTGGGGGGGGGGGGGATGGTTCGATGACAGAGGGGTGTCTGAGCGTAGTTATAGTGTGATAGTGGGGGCCAAATTGCTTGCGAAAAAAACCCGAATGAATGAGTTGAAATAAAATGTTTAACTAAAAATGGCTGAAAAGTGTTTTGGGGGAGATGGGTTGATGACATAGGAGTGTCTTAGCGTAGTTATAGTGTGATAGGGGGGGGGGCAAATTGCTAGCGATCCAAAACTGGACTTAACTTTCACCTATGAGCCAACGAATTGTATTTTCTATAATTTTCTTACAAAAAACTAGAGTTTACGGTCAAAAACCCTTATTAGCTCAGATTTTACGGAAATAGTTTCATTTTTCGATCCAAAAATGGACTTAAGTTTCACATTTGAACCAGAGCATTGTATTTTCCATAATTTTCTTCTAAATGACTAGAGTTTACGGTCAAAAACCCATATTAGCTCAGATTTTACGGAAATAGTTTTATTTTTCGATCCAAAAATGGACTTAAGTGTCACATTTGAACCAGAGGATTGTATTTTCCATAATTTTCTTACAAAAGACTAGATTTTACGGTCAAAAACCCTTATTAGCTCAGATTTTACGGAAATAGTTTTTTTTTATCCAAAAATGAACTTAAGTTTCACCTATGAGCCAAAGAATTGTTTTTTCCATAATTTTCTTACAAAAAACTAGAGTTTACGGTCAAAAACCCTTATTAGCTCAGATTTTACGGAAATAGTTTCATTTTTCGATCCAAAATGAACTTAAATTTCACATTTGAAACAGAGAATTGTATTTTCCATAATTTTCTTACAAAAAACTAGAGTTTACGGTCATAAACCCTTATTAGCTCAGATTTTAGGCTAGGAATTCGCCCCCCACTATCACACTATAACTACGCTAAGACACCCCTCTGTCATCGCCCCATCTCCCCAAAACACTTTTCAGCCAGTTCTAGTCAAAAATTTTATTTCAACTCATTCATTCGGGTATTTTCGCAAGCAATTCGCCCCCCCCCACTATCACACTATAAATACGCTAAGACATCCTTCTGCCATCAACCCATCTCCCCACAAAACAATTTTCAGCCATTTCGCGTTAAAAATTTTATTTTCAAGTCATCCACTCGGGTTTTTTGTAAGCAATACGCCCCCAAACTATCACACTATAACCACTCTATGACAGCCGCCTGCCATCACAGTATATCCCCCCAAAAATATTTTTTCAGAGATTTCTAGTTAAAAATGTTATTTCAACTCATTCATTTGCGTTTTTTGCTAGCAATTCGCCCCCACTATCACACTATAACTACACTAAGACAACCCTCTGTCATCGCCCCATCCCCCCCAAAACACTTTTTAGCCATTTCTAGTTAAAAATTTTATTTCAACTCATTCATTCGGGTTTTTTCGCAAGCAATTCACCCCCCACTATCACACTATAACTACGCTAAGACATCCTTCTGCCATCAACCCATCTCCCCCAAAATACTTTTCAGCCGTTTCTCGATAAAAATTTTATTTTGAAGTCATCCAGTCGGGTTTTTTGTAAGCAATACGCCCCCAAACTATCACACTACAACTACTCTATGACAGCCGGCTGCCATCGCACTATCTCCCCCCAAAAATATTTTTTCAGAGATTTCTAGTTAAAAATGTTATTTCAACTCATTCATTTGGGTTTTTTGCTAGCAATTCGCCCCCCACTATCACACTATAACTACACTAAGACAACCCTCTGTCATCGCCCCATCCCCCCCAAAACACTTTTCAGCCATTTCTAGTTAAAAATTTTATTTCAACTCATTCATTCGGGTTTTTTCGCAAGCAATTCGCCCCCCACTATCACACTATAACTACGCTAAGACATCCTTCTGCCATCAACCCATCTCCCCCAAAACACGTTTCAGCCATTTCTCGTTAAAAATTTTATTTTCAAGTCATCCACTCGGGTTTTTTTGTAAGCAATACGCCCCCAAACTATCACACTATAACTACTCTATGACAGCCGGCTGCCATCGCACTATCTCCCCCCAAAAATATTTTTTCAGAGATTTCTAGTTAAAATGTTATTTCAACTCATTCATTTGGGTTTTTCGCTAGCAATTCGCCCCCCACTATCACACTATAACTACGCTAAGACACCCCTCTGTCATTGACCCATCTCCCCCAAAACCCTTTTCAGCCATTTCTAGTTAAAATTTTTATTTCAACTCATTCATTCGGTTTTTTTTCGCAGGCATTTTGGCCCCCACTATCACACTATAACTACGCTAAGACACCCCTCTGTCATCCACCCATCCCCCCAAAACACTTTTCAGCCATTTCTAGATAAAAATTTTATTCCAACTCATTCATTCGGGTTTTTTCGCAAGCAATTCAGCCCACAGTACAGCACTATAAGTACTCTAAGACACCCCGCTGCCATCACCCCACCACTTGTGTATTATACAGAACACATCGAAGAAGTAAAGCTATCCGTTATTAAAATTCTTTTCTTTCCATCTACATCTCTCTTAGTATCAACTTTTTAGTATACTATAACGCTAAACTCTATTTTAAATTGACAACACTGTTCAAACGCCACTTGTGTATTATACAGAACACATCAATAAGTAAAGCTAGGTCAACTCATAAGACCATTTTATCATCGTTAACCATTTCCATTGATTGATATTGTTCCAAATTTATAATAAATAAGCTATGAGTTAACAACCCCGAGGGGTTACCTTAACTGATAATCACCAATTCGCAAATGCTATACCCTTTTTTTTCTCCACCTTCATACGATCCAATTCGCAAATGTTATCTAGTTCTGTTTTTTTCCCTATTATTCAATTAATATCGTTCGTATAGTCCAATTCGCAAATGCTAAACCCCTTTTTTTTCTTCACCTTCATAGGATCCAATTCGCAAATGCTATCTACCGACACATTCATAACAAACTATTCTTGACTAAAGGAAATTGTTCGAAAAAATCAGAATTCACTCTTGATAGCAGATACTTCAAAGAAATGGAACAGTGGATAATGCATGGGTGATAGACAGCTTTTCCTACAAAATCATTCCTAAATACGCAATTTGAGAATTTCTAGTTTTCGATTAAAAAAGAAACAAAAAAATTATACTCTCAAAACGTGTTTGACCACTTTATAGGTTTGCCAGCTTTTTGCAATGTGGACGTGAAAGTGTAGTGTATATTCTTGTAGGCGTGAATGTAGGCGTGAAACTGTGCACACCCATACTACTAGCAACCCCCCTCTATACGTAATGATTTTTGTTCGGTTTAATTATTATTGTTGCTCCTTACTTTCATTTGAAAAAACTTGTTTTTAATCCTTATTTCATAGCTTACAAGGTCGACGGCAGATTACGACAAGAGTTCCTTCAATTAGCAAATTTAATAGACACAAGAGGAAAAAGTAAACCAGTACCATGTATCCATATCATATTCCTGAATGTCCATCGAAGAAAGAATAACCATTCTTTACCAATCTCGACTCAGAAAAAAAACTTCAAAATTTATCTTGGACTTCTCTTAAATCAAACAGTTTGTTGTAACGAGCTGTAAGTAAGGAGCGACCCGGCTCAATAGTAACCGAAACTCTAAAAACGGAATTTTGATAACAATACATACATCAAAAGAATCAGTTTTTTATACTGATTTCAAATACATAAGTTTCATCCAGTTTAGTTCTACCCATCAAGTTACTCGCCTGAGAAAATTTGTCTGATTTTCAAAAAAAGGGGAAACACCTTCTAAAAGTCATAAGACTTTAATGAAAATCACACCATCAGATTCAGCGTATCAGAGAACCCTACTGTATAGGTTTCAAGCTCCTATCTGCAAAAATGTGGAATTTCGAATTTTTTGCCAGAAGAAAGATCATGGATGCGTGTTTATTTGTTTTTTTTTTTGGAGGGGTGATCGTATTGACCCAGTGGTCCTAGGATAACGCGGGAGGGTCCATTTGAACGAAACTTAAAAGTTCTAGTGCCCTTTTTAAGTAACCAAAAAAATGGAGGGCAACTAGGCCCCCTCCCTGGATGATTGTTTCCCAAAGTCACCTGATCAAAATTTTGATATAGCCATTTTGTTTAGCATGATCGAAAAATTAATAACTATGTGTTTGAGGGTGACTTAATCCCCCACCGTCACGGGGGAAGGGCTGCAAGTTATGAACTTTGCCCAATGTTTACATGTAGTATTGGATATTGGGAAGTATACAGACGTTTTCAGGGGATATTTTTTCTGGTAGTAAGGGGGGGGGGTCGGAGGTTACATGGGAGGATCTTTCCAATAAGGAAGTTTTCATGGGGGAAAGGAAATTGCTATGAAGGGGGCGCTGACTTTCCCGGCAATATATAAAAAAAGATCAGAAATTAAATAAAAACTGAAAGTAAACTGAAAGTTTTTCAACTGAAAGTTAGGAGCAACATAAAAAATTAAAACTAACAGAAATTATTACGTATATGATTGGGTACACCCCCTAGTCAATACCTCGCTCTTTACGCTAAAGTTTTTTTTTTTAATACTTTCATAAGAGCTATTTAATCTAATTAACGGCCTTTGTGATTAAGGGCTAATTTTTAAAGAACTGGAACAAAATTTGAACTATAGCGTAAAGAGCGAGGTATTAACTAGGGGGTAAACCCCCTTATATACTTATTAAAAATATATGAATATAGAAGTTTTTATGTAAGTTAATTTGTAAGTTACATATATTTATTACTAATAAAAATGCTCATAAATAAAATTAAATAGCTTTCGAGAAAGCCATTTATCCAAAAACAGTAAAAAGTTAATATGCAAATTACGTTTTAATTATTCATGTACGGTGAGCCAAAATGAAAACCTGCATTATTTCAAAAAAGTTCATACATTAAATAAAAATACTGAAAGTAACTGAAAAGTAACTTTAAGTAAGGAGCGACATTAAAACTAAAAAAAAAACCAGAAATTATTCTGTATATAAAAGTTGCTGTCCCCTCCTCAACGCTTTGCTCTTTACGCTAAAGTTTGACTCTTTCTCACAGCTCTATTTTTTAAAACAATGAAAAACTTTAGCGTAAAGAGCGAGGTGTTGAGGAGGGGATAGCCCCTTTCATATACAGAATAATTTTTGTTCGTTTTAAGTTTTAATGTCGCTTTGAGCTGCCTTATCCCTTATAGGATGAAGCCTCTCCCTTAGGCTCCATCCCTCTCCTTTATATAATGATTTTTGTTTTCGTCTTTAATTAATTTTTCTAATTGGCAACCCCATTTTCCAAGGAATATTAGTCTATTAATACATACGTGGCCCAAAATTAGTAAGCAGAATCCCAATTTCATATGTAATATTTGGACTTAGGATATTATTGACGTTTATTTTGACTTTTCAAAGCAACTTGTTTCCATTTTCATATTTTACTTTGGTGGCATAAGTAGGATATCAAATTAAAGGATTAAAAAACTCATTATTTTTAGTCATGGATTTTTTTTTTTTTATTATCAATCACAATTGTTCCACAAAGGATTTAAACACAATGGTTGGGCCCAGGAATAATATAAAATACAAGTATAATTAAATTCCGATGATTATATTATTTACTTATGAGGAATAGTTTAAAATGATGAAATTCAATACCTATTTTCAACTACTATATAATCTACAAGGAGATAAGAGAGGCTGGAAAAAAGGAATGATTAAGATTTGACTTAGATAATCAACCAAAGACTACAAGACCCTCTTTTTAGGCAGCCATTTTGTTTGAATATTCTCTCAATCAGCCTCTGCCACGTAATTAACAACCTTGAAAGAGTTGATAAAAGTCATTATTTTGAAATTGTTTACTTTTTGCCACCTGTCTGGACTTGTCGAGGAAAAGCAAACCTTGGCCCAGGACATTATTTATCAGTATGTTATCTTTCCAATATATGTTTGAATCCTATCTAATTGACCTGCAATTGCATACATAAATTTGTTACTTATGCATGTAAAGGAAAATATGTTCAAGTAAGAAGACTTAGTTTATTTTAAGTTATCAACATTTT
The DNA here is from genome assembly GCA_027921565.1 of Artemia sinica. Taxonomy (NCBI): domain Eukaryota; kingdom Metazoa; phylum Arthropoda; class Branchiopoda; order Anostraca; family Artemiidae; genus Artemia; species Artemia sinica. The sequence goes on along the minus strand of CM051271.1, from coordinate 521,581 downwards.
TCGATTTAATGTTTTTCCCTATGTTGTACTGATATAAAAACTGCTAATGATGTTGACCTGGACGACGCGGCATTTGCATTCTAACCTGAGTAGTTCCAGTAATCAGGTAGTTCCTCTGGTTTTGGTGAGCTTTTTGGGATGAAAAATCTATTTTGAACTAAATTATCTCTTATGGGTTGCCTCGTAGTAGTAAAGTTTAGCGAAGGTTGCACAAAGCCTATATTCATATTTGCTTTGGAAGTCTCGTCCCGGCCAATCTATTGATTCTAGTGCTTTAGAGATGACCGAGTCTGAGTGGGTGGCTCATTTTTGAGGTAATTTGACTAAAGAGGTTATACCGAAGCTTAAAAAGAAGTTTTCTTGTGAGTGGACTGGGATTTGTGTTCGCCATTTCGAGTTTGCCAGCGATTACCTTTTTGACCATATTGCTTTACTGTTCCAGATGATTTATACAATAGGAGTTGTGCCCGATTGCACAACTCCGGTTCTGAAAAAAGGGAAACCGCTTTCTCAACGTTCGTCTTATAGCCCATTACAGTTTCTAGTGTTTTATCTAAGATTTTTGAGTTGTTGATTACTGATCATATTTGACAACAGTGTGTCATGCCTCCTTTTCTGTGTTGGTTTCAACCGCGTCTCGGTTTCTACCAAGCTTTAAACAGTTTATGTACAATATTAAAGGATGCTGAAAGGTCAGGTGGCCCTTTGGCTATTGACGCATATGACATTAGTAATGCTTTCGAATCTCTAATTCATTCTCAGGCTAGGCATGAGTTATTAAAAAAAGGGTATCTGTTGATGTAGTTCGACCTCTTTATTGTATGTATACACACCTCTGAGTACGTTTAAAGATTGGATCCTCGCTTCTTCCTTCAGAACTCCGTGTGAATCTTGGAATTAAACAAGGGGCAATTACCTCTCCTACTATTTATAATAACATGACCGTAAGAGCCCAAGGGGATTTTTTGCCTTGTTGCATATTGAACGGTGTTAGTGTGTCTGTTTTACGTTATTAATTAAAATTACTTTTTCCACAAAATTAGTTTTTCAAAGATAAGTAAAGAACTCCATTAAATCAAGAATGAGCAAAAATAAAATCAAATAATCTACCAAGCGTGAAACTACCACAAATTAGCATCGATAAAAAAAATGAAACCCAAAACGAACAGAAATTACAATAAATAACCGAGACAAACTCAAAACGAGCAGGAATTAACATAAGTTGGGCTCAAAACCCCTATGCCTTCCCAAGGCCAGAACAAAATTTGCACTTTACTGAAAAAATATAATTGTTTTTACATTTATAACTTTAATAAATCAAATAATATTAACATTTTGATTACTAAATATATATATATATATATATATATTATATATATATATATATATATATATATATATATATATATATATATATATATATATATACAAATATAAATATATAATATATATATATATATATATATATATATTATATATATATATATATATATATATATATATATATATATATATATATATATATATATATATATATATATATATATATATATTGATATATATATATATATATATTGATATATATATATATATATATATATATATATATATATATATATATATATATTGATATATATATTATATATATATTGATATATATATATATATATATATATATATATATATATATATATATATATATATATATATATATATATATATATATATATATATATATATATATATATATATATATATATATATATATATATATATAATATATATATATATATATATATATATATATATTGATATATATATATATATATATATATATATATATATATATATATATATATATATATATATATATATATATATATATATATATATATATATATATATATATATATATATATTTATATTTGTATATATATATATATATATATATATATATTATATATATATAGTATATATATATATATATATATATATATATATAATATATATATATATATATATATATATATATATATATATATATATATATTTATATTTGTATATATATATATATATATATATATATATATATATATATATATATATATATATATATATATATTATATATATATATATATATATATACAAATATAATATATATATATATATATAATATATATATATATATATATATATATATATATATATATATATATATATATATATATATATATATATATATATATATATATATATATATATATATATATATATATATATATATATATATATATATATATATATATATATATATATCTATATATATATATATATATATATATATATTATATAATATATATATATATATATATATATAATATTATATATATATATATATATATATATATATATATATATATATATATAATATATCATTATATAATATATATATATATATATATATATATATATATATATATATTATATATATATATATATATATTATATATATATATATATATATACTATATATATATATATATATATATATATATATATATATATATATATTATATATATATATATATATATATTATATATATTATATATATATATATATATATATATATTATATATATATATATATATATATATATATATATATATATATATATATATTATATATATATATATATATATATATATATATATATATATATATATATATATATATATATATATATTATATATATATATATATATATATATATATATATATATATATATATTAAACTGACAATGTACATTCACTTGTATTTTTTTCAGTAAACTGCAAATTATGTTTTGGCCTTGAGAAGGCTTAGGGGTTTTGAGCCCAACTCATATTAATTGCTGCTCGTTTTGAGTTTGACTCGGTTATTAATTGTAATTTCTGTTCGTTTTGGGTTTCATTTATTTATCGATTCTTATTTTTGGTGATTTTACGCTTGGTAGATTATTTGATTTTATTTTTGCTCATTTTTTGCTTAATGGAGTTCTTTACTTTTCTTTGAAAAACTTATTTTGTGGAAAAAGTTTTTTTAATTAATTTCTGTTCGTTTTGTATTGACATAGTCTTTTCAGGGAAAAGAAAATAATACTTTAAATCTTTTCCTTATTTTAAGACTTGACAGTTTGGCCTGCTATTTGTATGCTGGAGAACATTTTTCAGTAATTTTTAACAACATACACAATTTAAAAATCTGTACACAAACAGTAGTGTTTAATTTAATGTCATACCTACAGTAGTTGACCTAAAATGAAAAACTTGATACCATTCGCAAAAAAATCTGTTTTTGATAGCTTGGATACATTTACGCTAATTTGATTTGGTTAAATTTTAAGAGCAAAAATAGCCTCGAAAGTTTGAAAATAATACCCTCAGTCATTCTTGGGATACTGCTTAGATGCTTTATTTGAAATTAGCATTAACACAGTGCATTTTGATTTAAACTTAAGACAAAATTTAGTTTTTCAAAACATAATGGGCAAATGGGAGGGTAGGGATGGGATGGAGATGGGTTGCCCTCCAATCACTTTCGACTATTATAAAGGGCATCAGCCCTTTCTATTTTCAATCAAATTAGCCCTTTTCGAAGTTCCTACGACAAATCCTTTGATAAGAAGTGCCCTGGTCTAAAATAAAAAAAAAATACATTGTACCCAAATCGATATTTACTATAAAAATTTTAAGCCTTCCAATTACTTTTGACTATTAAAAGCGCACTAGGCCTTTCCATTTCCAATCGAATAAGCCCTGTTTGAGTTTCTACGACAACGCTTTCTATAAACACCTTATATGCCCCCAGGGCATAAATTACAACTCTTACCCTAAGGGCTGTGAAGGGGGTTGTCATCCTCAAAGACCTAATTTTTAGAACTTTCAACTACGTTAAACAAAATGGCTATCTCAAAATTTTGATTGGATGTGTTTGGGGAAACGATTGGCGTGAGAGGTGAGTTAGTTCCTCTCCAATCACTTTCAACTTTAAAAAAAAGCACTAGCACTTTTAATATTCAATCAAATGAGCCCTTTTGAAGTTTATAAGACATCGTTTTCAATATAAACCTTATATTCCCCCAGGGCATATCTTACAACCCTTGCCTTGAGGGCTTGGGGGGGGGGGGTTGTCATCCTTAAAACCTAATTTCCAGGACTTTCTACTACGTTGAACAAAATTGCCATCTGAAAATTTTGATTGGATGTGTTTGGGGGAATGGTGGGTGTGAGAGGGGGATTAGCTACCCTCCAATCACTTTTGACTATTAAAATGGCACTAGCCCTCTCAATTTCCAATTGAATGAGCCCCTTTTGAAGTTTTTACGACAACACTATCTATAAAAACCTTATATGTCCCCAGGGCATAACTTACAACCTTTGCCCTGGAGGCTCTGGGGAGTTTGTCATAGTCAAATACATAATTTCCAGAACTTTCAACTAGGTTGGACCAAATGGCTATCTCTGAACTTTAATTGAATGTGTTTGGGGAAATGGTGGGCTTGAGAGGGGGTTAATTACTCTCCATTCACTTTCGACTATTAAAAGGGCACTAGCCCTTTCAATTACCAATTGAATGAGCCCTTTTGAAATTTCTACAACAACTTTGTATATAAACCTTATATACCCCCAGGGCATAACTTACAACCCTTGCACTAAGGATTTTGAGCAGCTTATCATCGTACATGACCTCATTTCCAAAGCTTTCAACTACGTTGAAGAAAATGGATATCTCAAAATTTTCATTGGATGTGTTTGGGGAAATGGTGGGCGTGAGAGGGGGGTTAGTTGCCCTTCAATTACTTTTGAATATCAAAAAGGATACTGGCCCTTTCAATTTCCAATTGAATGAGCTCTTTTTGAAGTTTAATCTAACCTTTGCCCTGAAGACTCTGAGGGGAGTGTCCTGTTCAAAGGAGTGTCCTGTTTAAAAATGGCAGTAGCCATTTGAATTTACAATCGAATTGGCCTTTTTTGAAGTTTCTACGACAACACTTTCTATAAAAACCTTGTATGCTCCCAGGGAACAACTTACAATCCTTACCCTGAGGGCTGTGGGGGAATGCACTTCTCAAAAGCATAATTTCTATCTGGAAATTAAATACGCTGAACTAAATGGCTATCTTAAAATTTTGATTGAATGTGCTTGGGGAAATGGTGGGCATGAGAGGGGTATTAGTTGCCGTCCAATCACTTTTGACTATTAAAAAGGGCACTAGTCATTTCAATTTCCAATCGAAGGAGCCCTTTTTGAAGTTTCTACAACAACGCTTTCTATAAGAACCTTATATGCCCCCAGGGCATAACTTACAACCCTTGCCCTGAGGGCTGTGGGGGTTGTCATCCTCAAAGACCTAATTTCCAGAACTTTTAACTACGTTGAAAAAATGGCTATCTCAAAATTTTGATTGGATGTGTTTGGGGAAAAGGTGGGAGTGAGAGGAGAGGTTAGTTCCCCTACAATCACTTTCGACAATTAAAAAGGGCACTAGCCCTTTAAATTTCCAATCGAATGAGCCCTGTTTGAAGTTTAAACGAAAATGCTTTCTATAAAACCTTATATGCCCCTAGGGCTTAACTTAAAACCCTTGCCCTGAGGGCTGTGGGGGTTGTCATCCTCAAAGACCTAATTTCCAGAACTTTCAGCTATGTTGAACAAAATGGGTATCTCAAAATTTTGATTGGATGTGTTTAAGGAAAAGCTGGGCTTGAGAGGGGGGGTAGTTGCCCTCCAATTACTTTTGATTATTAAAAATGGCAGTAGCCCTTTGAATTTCCAATCAAATGAGCCTTTTTTGAAGTTTCTACGACAACGCTTTATATAAAAACCTTATAACCCCCAGGGAATAAGTTACAATCCTTGCCCTGAGGGCTGTGGGGGAATGTCCTTCTCAAAAGCAAAATTTCTATCTTGAAATCAACTACGCTGAACAAAATGGCTATCTTAAAATTTGGATTGAATGTGTTTGGGGAAATGGCGGGCGTAAGAGGGGTTCAAGTTGCCATCCAATCACTTTTGACTATTAAAAAGGGCACTAGTCATTTCCATTTCCAATCGAAGGAGCCCTTTTTGAAGTTTCTACAACAACGCTTTTTATAAGAACCTTATATGCCCCCAGGACATAACTTACAACCCTTGCCCTGAGGGCTTTGGGGGGTTGTCATCCTCAAAGACCTAATTTCCAGAACTTTTAAGTACGTTGAACAAAATGGCTATATCAAAATTTTGATTGGATGTGTTTTGGGAAAAGGTGGAAATGAGAGGAGAGGTTAGTTCCCCTCCAATCACTTTCAAAAAGGGCACTAGCCCTTCAAATTTCCAATCGAATGAGCCTTGTTTGAAGTTTCTGCGACAACGCTTTCTATAAAACCTTCCAATCACTTTTGACTATTAAAAAGGGCACTAGTCATTTCAATTTCCAATCGAAGGAGCCCTTTTTGAAGTTTCTACAACAACGCTTTTTATAAGAACCTTATATGCCCCCAGGACATAACTTACAACCCTTGCCCTGAGGGCTTTGGGGGGTTGTCATCCTCAAAGACCTAATTTCCAGAACTTTTAAGTACGTTGAACAAAATGGCTATATCAAAATTTTGATTGGATGTGTTTTGGGAAAAGGTGGAAATGAGAGGAGAGGTTAGTTCCCCTCCAATCACTTTCAAAAAGGGCACTAGCCCTTCAAATTTCCAATCGAATGAGCCTTGTTTGAAGTTTCTGCGACAACGATTTCTATAAAACCTTATATGCCACCAGGGTATAACTTATAACCCTTCCCCTGAGGGCTGTGGGAGAGTCTCCTCCTCAAAAACATAATTTCTATCTAGAAATCAACTACGCTGAACAGAACGGCTATCTGAAAATTTTGATTGGATGTGTTTCGGGAAATGGTGGGCGAGGAAGGGGTGTTAGTTGCCTTCGCATCACTTTCGACTATTGAAAAGGGCACAAACCACTCCAAGTTCCAATTGAATGAGCAGTTTTCAAAGTTTCTACGACAACTTCGTCGATACGAAGTGCCCTGGTCTAAAGGAAAAAAACAATACATTGTGCCAACATCGTTCTAATATACCCAAGGGTTTAACTTAAAACTCTTGACCCGAGGGCTGTGGGGGAGTGTCCTCCTGAAAAAAATATTTTATATTCAGAAATCAACTACGCTGAACAAAATGGCTATCTCAAAATTTTGATTGGATGTGTTTGGGGAAATGGTTGGCATGGAAGGATTGTTAGATGCCTTCCAATACTTTTCGACTATTTAAAATGGCACAAGCCAATCCAGTTTCCATTCGAATGAGCCCTTTTCAAAGTTTCTACGACAACTCCTTCAATACGAAGTGCCCTGGTCTAAAGGAAAAAAAAATAAATAACATATTGTGCCAACATCGGTCTTTACTTAGGCAGCGCTATTGCGCTGCCTATTATGCGGATAATGTTCTTAACCTAAGTAGGGCTGTGTTTTGTTTGGAAAAAAGTTTTAGGGAGATTGCTAAGAATTACAACAAGATTGGTTTTTCTTTAAATGCGGTCAAGTCTCAAGTGCTATTATTTACTGAAATTCCTGATAGAGTAAGTCTTGGTGATTCTGATTTTATACCACTACAAGAGATTGTGTACCTTGGTTTACCTATTGGTACATCCCTTAAGTCAACTCGGAAATTACTTGTTTCCCTTATTTCTCCAGGTTTTTATAGAAAGTATTGTCGTAGAAACTTCAAAAAAGGCAGACTCGATTGGAAATGCAAAGGCCTAGTGCCCATTTTAATAGTCGAAAGTGATTGGAGGGCACTAACCCCCCTCTCACGCCTACCATTCTCCCAAACACATCCAATCAAAATGTTAAGATAGCCATTTTGTTCAACGTAGTTAAAAGTTCTGGAAATTAGGTCTTTGAGAATGATAACCCCCCCCCCCCCCATCCCTCAAGGCAAGGGTTGTAAGTTATGCCCTGAGGGCATATAAGGTTTTTATAGAACGGATTTTCGGAGAAACTTCAAAAATTTGATTGCTCATTCGATTGAAAATTGAAATGGCTAGTGCCCTTTTTAATAGTCGAAAGTGATTGGAAGGCAACTAACACCCCTTCCACGCCCACCATTTCCCCAAACTCATCCAATCAAAATTTTGAGATAGCCTTTTTGGTCCACGCAGTTTAAAGTTCAGGTAATTATACCTTTGAGCAGGAAACTCCCCCCACAGTCTTCAGGGCAAGGGTTATAAGTTATTCCCTGGCGGCATATAAGTTTTTATTGAAATTTTTGTCGTACAAACTTGAAAAAGGGCTCATTCGATTGGAAATTCAAAGATCTAGTGCTCTTTTTAATAGTCGAAAGCGATTGAAGGGCAACTAACTCCCTCTCACGTCCACATTTTCCCCAAACACATCCAATGAAAATTTTAAGATAGCCATTTTGTTCAACGTGATAATTTTCAGGAGGTGGCTCATTTGCTTGAAAATTAAAAGTCCTAGTTACCTTTCTATGAGTCAAAAGGGATCGGAGGGTATATACCCCCCCCCACATACACAACCTCTTTTCTCTAAATGTATCCAAATATTTTGCTTGAAAAAGTCCAACGATCAGATAACAAAAACTTTGGATTCAACGTAGCCCCTCCCGAGCCCAGAGTAAAGATTGTAACTTGTGCCCCGGAAACATATAAGGTTCTTATTGAAGAAGTTGTCTTAAAAACTTCAGAGGGAACTAAAATGATTCAAAATTAAAAGTTCTAATTCCCCTTTGAAAAGGCAATAGTGATCTGATGGTAAGTAGCCCCCACCCTTTTTCCCCAAATGTGTCTGATAGAACTTTAATACAGCCTTTTTGCTCAAAATAGACCAAAGATCATATAACAAAAATCCAGGAATAACATAGCCTCCCAGAACCCTTGGGCAAGTGTTGTAAATTATGCCTTGGGGGTATATAAGGTTCTTATGGAGGGATTTGTCTTATAAACTTCGGAGGGGGGCTCAATTGTAATTGGAATTTCTATTGCCCTTTTGAGAGCCTGTAATACTTTTCTAGTATAAAGGTTTATTGACCCAGGCTAACTACAAAGAAAAGCAACATCTAAGCACAGCACAAGCATTAAAAGCACAAGCATGGGATAGGCACGACAGGGAATTAAGCACAAGCATTAAGCGGGAATTAAGCGGAATGCTACATCTTCCTTCTTTTGTCACTTAAACTGCCTGCATTTCCTCTTACACCAACACTCCACACTCGCTCCCGTTCATCCACTGTGAGCGGGCTTGCACTCTGTAATAAGTACCTTCGGAAAGGTATGTGTAAGAAGGCGCTAGGATCACTTCTTACATATTCACTAACTAGTTCACTTCTTCTTCCTCTCATACTGTCTCTATTTACAAGTCTACTTTTAAAATCACTCTTTAAAGGATCAGTTTCAGGGGGGTTTCTTACAATTCGGCCGTATCTCGTTCATGCTGTCGTTGGTGTTGCGCTTGATTCTAGGGGCGGCACCGCAGTAACGCTCTGGCAGGGGCTAAGGATTTGATTCCAATCCTGGATCAGCAACGGGGACATGAACTGGTCAGTCTGTAACGGCGAGGGTGGTGACTTGGCAGTCGCGTCTGGCACTATGGCGTCGTCAAGTCCTTCGCGAACCAAACTTGTTCCTTTCGGACTCCGATGAGGGCGGGCTGATAGGTGCTTGCGGTTCCTCCGCAGAATCGTACCTTCGTTTGTCTGCACCCGGTACGATCGTGGCTGTTTTGCATGAGAAACCACAACATCCTGTTTCCACGGTACGTCGGGCATTTTCTGAATGTGGATCGCGTCGCCGGGGTTGAGCTGATTTAAGGCCTTGGCTGATTTGTCGTGGTAAAATTTCTGGCGTTTCTGCATTTCAGTTCTTTGCTGAGTGAACTGTTTGGTCGGGACGACCTTCTTCTTTAGGTGACGTGTGGTGCATGGTAGGATGGATCTTAGTTGGCAAGACATAAGGAGTTGAGCAGGAGATGCAAACCCATCAACTGGTGTATTCCCGTATTCTAACAGACCCAGAAAGGGGTCTTCTCCGTTTTCCATTGCCTTGGTCATGATGTTTTTATAATCTGTACAGTTTTCTCGGCGAGTCCATTGGACTTGGGATACCCAGGGCTAGATGTGCTCAGTGAAATACCCCAGGCTTCGGCAAAATTGATGAATTCCCTGGAAGTGAACTGAGGGCCATTGTCAGACATTAGCTGTGATGGTATGCCATGCCGGGCAAAGTGGGCCTTAAGTCACGTTATAACCGCATTGGACGATGTCGTCGTAAGTCTGTCGACTTCGAAGAAACGGCTGTGATAATCGAAAGTTGCTAGGAAACTGGAGCCATTCCATTCAAACAGATCAGTAGCGATCTTTTGCCAAGGGAGCGTTTCTATGCTGTGGTTGATCATCGGCTCCTTCGAGTTGTTCAGCATATGCTTGGAGCTTGTTTGGCATTTTTCTATGTACTGTTTGATGTCTGCGCTGAGGCCTGGCCAGTACACTAAAATCCTTGCTCGCTGTTTGGTTTTCTCGATTCCAAGGTGAGCTGCATGTAGCTGCTGGAGTGTGGCTAACTGCAGGTTCTTGGGAATGATCAATCTGTCTCCCTTGAGAAGAATGCCTTTTGTGAAAGACAGCTCGTGTTGGACGTTCCAGTAGGTTAGGATGTTGGTTGGGCACTCTTTTCTAGTACTCGGCCAGCCCTCTTGAATCGTTTTGACTAGGGTGCTCAAGGTTTCATCCTGTGTTGTTTCCGTCCGTATCTGCTCAAGATTCTGGTCACTGGCTTGAAGGTTCCGTACTACGTGGTGTACATAGATATCCAGGTCTTCTTCCAGTTTTGGATCTGTATCGCTAAGATAGAGGCGTGACAGAGCGTCAGCGACGGGGATTTCGGATCCTGGTCGGAACCTCGGACTCAGGTCGTAAGGCTGGAGCTGAAGCATTATTCGTTGCACTCGTGGTGGGGCTTTGTGAATAGGATTTGCTACAACGGTTTCGAGGGGGCGGTGGTCAGTTGTGACGTCAACGTGGCGACCGTACAGATAATGATGGAAGTGTTTACAGCCATACAAATGGCGTATAACTCTTTTTAGAGTTGCGAATACTTCTGCTCTGTCTTGCTGAGCGATCTCGATGCATACGCTGTGACCTGCCCTTCCGAAACAAGGTGGGCGCCGAGTCCGTGGCTGGAGGCGTCAACAATGAGTTTGACGTTCTTGCTCTGAAGGTTGAAGAACGGGGTGTTCGACATTATAGAGCATTTCAGGTCCTCGAGTCTTTGGGTGTGTTCCTCTGACCAGATGAATGGGTTTGCTTTGGTCAGGTCACGGAGTGGTTTGTTTTTTTGTGGATAGGCTTGGTATGTATTTGGCGAGATAGTTGATCATCCCAAGGAGGGTTAGCAGTTCTTCTCGGCATGATGGGTTTGGCATATGGTAAATGGCGCGAATCTTTTCGGGATCTGGCCGCATTCCCGTGGAGCTGAATATGTGTCCGAAGTAGCTGACACTGGAGGCCGAAAACTCGCACTTATCTTCGTTGAAACGGATACCCTTAGCTAGGGCACGTTCGAGTATCGCTGCCAGGCGTTCATCGTGCTCTTCTTGCGTGGCACCGTACACGATCATGTCATCAATGATGATGAAAAATCCCTCTAGGTCTTCAAAGGCATCTTCCATCCTCCTCTGAAACTCATCTTGCGCTGAGATGATTCCGAAGGGCATTCGCTTGAAACGATATCTTCCATATATTGTGCTGAATGTCGTGAGGTAAGACGAATCTTCGGAGAGCGGAATTGACCAGTAACCGGAACGGGCATCAAGTTTTGTGAATATTTTCTCTCTGTATAGCTTGGAGGTGACGTCATCTAGAGTAGGAATGGGATAGTGGGGCCGTTTGATGGACTTGTTTAGGTTCACGGGGTCTATGCACAGTCTTATGGACCCGTCCTTCTTCTCAACCATAACTATCGAATTGACCCACTCTGTTGGGGTAATGACCTTTTCGATAAACCTTAGGTCTTCTAGGCGACTGATTTCTTGCTTGAGTTTATCCTGCATGGCCGCGGGTACTCGTCTCGCTGGGTAGACAGTTGGAGTGGTATTGTCTTTCAGGTATATGTTGCATTCTCCTTCGAGATTCCTGATTCCTTTAAACACTTCTTTGTGCTTTTCCTTCAGGAATGGTACTCTTGAAGATGTTGAATTTACGTTCAGTACCAGCTTAATCAGGTCCAAATTAAGGCTTGAACGGTAGCCTATGATGGGGGCAGCCCTAGTTTCTACTACAAAGAATTGTTGCCTGCTGCTGAGGTTATCTTTGTAGCTGCATGGTAATTCGCAGACTCCAGCTACAGGGATCTTTCCACAGTAGCTGGTGAGGTGCTGGCTTGTTGGTTTCACGGTGGGCTTTGGGGCGATGAGGTCAAAGTACTTCCTAGGAATAATATTGACCTGGGCCCCTGTGTCGATTTTGAACTGGACAGGGAACTGATTGTTGATGATCAAGGGTATCACTGCTTCGTCTTTGTTTTTGCTTTGTTCAATGGAGTACAGGAATACGGTTTCATCACTGGAGTCCGCTTTGACAGTGTCTTCTTCGACTGAATTTACTGTCTTACTTTGACAAACTCGTGCGAAATGGTTGAGCTTTTTGCAGATGGAGAATATCTTGCCCTTTGCTGTTCAGACATGGAAGGGGGAGTATGTTCCACCACAGAAGTAGCATGGTTTGCTCTTTGAGCCACTTGCTTCCTGTTTTTTTCTGCTGCTGTTCCGGTTTGGGTAGCGTGAGATGGCATCGATCTCTTGCTTTATGGGAATATACTTAGTTCCATGGAGTGTCTTAAGCTGTGCCTGGGTCACTTCGTGGGTTCTGCACATAATGGTTGCTTTTTCAAGCGTAAGTTCATCACCTTCAGCCAGGAGCTTCTCACGTACGTTTTGGTTTAGTATTCCGCATACTATGCGATCGCGGACCATTTCGTTTGGGTCTGAGTAAGAACATGGTTTCACTAATGTCTTGAGCTCTGTAATATATTTCTCTACACTTTCTGCCTCAGTTTGGTCTCGTTTTTGGAACAGATACCGTGAAAAAACTGCGTTCTTCTGTGGTGATGCATACGCCTTAAATTTCTCAAGGTACCCTTCAATTTTGTTCCGTTCCTCGTCTGCAATGGTGAAGGTGTTGAATATTTCTCGTCCTTTTGCTCCAGCCCAGAAAAGTAGGTAGGCACAGAGAGCTTTCTCTGTTTTGCCTGCCAGTGGGCCTGCAAACATCAGTTGGGCGTGCTCTTGGAAACGGTCCCATTCTTCTGCTAGGGAGCTGGCTTCCCAGTTGATTGATGGCTGTAGTACATAAATGAGATCCCACTTCTGACACCATGTAATACTTTTCTTGTATAAAGGTTTATTGACCCAGGCTACCTACAAAGAAAAGCAACATCTAAGCACAGCACAAGCATTAAAAGCACAAGCATGGGATAGGCACAACAGGGAATTAAGCACAAGCATTAAGCGGGAATTAAACGGAATGCTACAGAGTCATACTTATCAGAAGGAAACTAGCCCTCTCCCCTCCAAGACCCTTTTTTTCCCAAGTGCATCTGATCAAAATTTTGAGAAAACTATTTTGGTCAAAATAGTTAAGTTCAAATAACACAGCTTCGGGATCAACACAAACCCACAGAGCTCGGGGGTAGGTGTTGTAAATTATGTTCCAGGGGCATATAGGGTTTTTGTAAGGGGTGGTCGTATAAAGTTAAGAGGTTGCTGATTTGATTGGAAATTGAAATAGTTACTTTCTTAAGAGGCATCAAAAGTGATCAAAGGAGATCCCCCCCCCTCACCTTCAGTTCCCCAACTGCACCCGATCAAAAATTCGAGATAGCCATTTTGTCTAAAATAGTTTAAAGATCCAATAATGAAAATTCCGGGTCAACACAACCCCCCCCCCCAGAGCCCACTAGAAGTGTTGTAAGTTATGCCCTGGGGGCATATAAGGTTTTAAGTAAGGAACAGTCGTATAAATTTGAGGGTTGGCTCATTTGATTGAAAATTGAAAGTTCTAGTTACCTGTTTAAGAAGCATCGAAAGTGATCCGAGAGCATTCACTTCCCCCCCCCCCCCCTCCTTACCTTCTCTTTCCCTAAATGCATCCATAATTTGAGATAGCCATTTTATTTGAAATAGTCAAAAGATGAGAAGGAAAACTTCCGGGCCAAGATACCCCCCCCCCCCAGAGAGTATGGGGTTTAGGTTGAACCTAATTGTTTAAGGTTGTCAAACGATCAGATAACATAAACTTCGGGTTCGACATAACCCCTTCAGAGCCCAGGGTAAGGGTTGCAACTTATGCCCCGGAAGCATATAAGGTTCATATGGAAGAGGTCATCCTATAAACTTCACAGAAGACTCAAATGATTAGTAATTGAAAGTTCTAGTTCCATTTTTAAGAGTAGAAAGTGATCTGATTGTAACTTGCCTCCCTCCACCCCCGTCGTAAGGCCATAAGGCGAGAAATTTTTATTTTTTTCCCAGAGGCACTTCACATAGAAAGGAAGGTCTTATAAATTTTGGAGGGTGCTCATTAAATTGAAAATCGGAAGTTATAGTGCCATTCTTAAGAGTCAAAAGTGATCGGAGGGTAAATAGATACCTCCCCATACCCTTGTTTCCCCAAATCAATCTAATAATTTTTAAAAAAAATAGTTCAAAGATCAGATAACAAAAACTCTGGGGTGACAAAAACCCCCAAGGCCCTGGGACAGGCGTGGTAGGTCATGCTGGGGGGGGGGGGGCATATATGGTTCTTATGGAAGAAGTGCTCCTATAAATTTCAGAGCGAGTTTATTTGATGGGAAATTGAAAGTTCTAGTTATTTTTAAGAGTCATTAAATTGATTGGTGGGTATCTGCCCTCCCCCCCACACACCTTCTTTTCCCCAAATGCGTCAAATCAAAATTTTGAGATGTCCATTTGGTTGAAATTAATTGAAAAAACTATTTCCACAATATAAGTTTTTCAAGGAAAAGTAAAAAACTTCATTAAACAGAAAATGAGCAAAAATAAAATCAAATAATCTACCAAGCGTGAAACTACCACAAATCAGCATCGATAAATAAATAAAATCCAAAACGAACAGAAATTACAATAAATAACCGTGTCAAACTCAAAACGAGCAGAAATTAACATAAGTTGGGCTCAAAACCCCCTATACCTTCCCAAGGCCAGAACATAATTTGCACTTTACTGAAAAAATTTTAAATTTTTTTACTTTTATAACTTCAATAAATCAAATAATATTAACATTTTGATTACTAAATATCCGTATATGTATATTAAACTGACAATGAACATTCATTTGTATTTTTTTCAATAAAGTGCAAATTATGTTTCTCAAAATTTTGATTTGATGTGTCTGGGAAAATGGTGGGCGTGAGAGGGGCGTTAGTCTTTCTCCAATCACTTTCAACTATTAAAAAAGGCCCTAGCCATTTCAATTTCCAATCAAATGAGCCCTTTTGAAGTTTCTACGACAACGCTTTCAATAAAAACCATATATATGCCCCCAGGGGATAACTTACAACCCTCGCCCTGAGGGCTGGGTGGGGGAGTTGTCATCCTCACAGACCTAATTTCAAGAACTTTCTACTACGTTGAACAAAATGGCTATCTGAAAATTTTGATTGGATGTGTTTGGGGGAATGGTGGGCGTGAGAGAGGGATTAGTTACCGTCCAATCACTTTCAACTATTAAAAAGGGCCTTATCCCTCTCAATTTCCAACTGAATGAGCCCCTTTTGAAGTTTTTACGACAACTCTATCATTAAAAACCTTATATGCCCCCTGGGAATAACTTACAACCTTTGCCCTGGGGACTCTGGGGGGTTTGTCATCCTTAAAAACATAATTTCCAGAACTTTCAACTACGTTGAACAAAATGGCTATCTCTAAGCTTTGATTGCATGTGTTTAGGGAAATGGAGTGCGTGAGAGGGGGGCTAATTAATCTCCACTCACTTTCGACTATTAAAAGGGGCAATTTCAATTTCCAATCAATGAGCCCCTTTTGAAATTTCTACAACAATTTTTTATATAAACCTTATATGCCCCCAGGGTACAAATTACAACCCTTGCGCTGAAAGCTCTGATGGGGTTTTTATCCTAAAAGACCTAAATTCCAGAACTTTCGACTACGTTGAACAAAATGGATATCTCAAAATTTTGATTGGATGTGTTTGGGGAAAAGTTGGGCGTGAGAGGGGGGTTAGTTGCCCATTTCAATAAAAACCTTATATACCCCCAGGGCATAACTTATAACCCTTGCCCTGAAGACTATGGGGAGAGTGTCCTGCTCAAAGGTATAATTTCCTGAACTATGAACTTCGTGGAACAAAATGGCTATCAAAAAATTTTGATCGGAGGGCACTAGCCATTTCAATTTCCAATCGAATTAGTCATTTTTGAAGTTTCTACGACGACGCGTTCAGTAAAAGCCTTATATGCCCCCAGGGCATAACTTAAAACCCTTGCCCTGAGGGCTGTGGGGGAGTGTCCTCTTCAAAAACATAATTTCTATCTGGAAATCCTAAACACTGAGTAAAATGGCTATCTAAAAATTTTGATTGGATGTGTTTGGGGAAAAGGTGGGCGAGAGAGGGAGGCTAGCTGCCCTCAAATCACTTTCGACTATTAAAAAGGGCACTAGACCTTTGAATTTTCAATCGAATGAGCCCTTTTTCAAGTTTCTACGACAATGATTTCAATAGAAACTTATATGCCCCCAGGGCATAACTTATAACCCTTGCCCTGAAGACTATGGGGAGAGTGTCCTGCTCAAAGGTATAATTTCCTAAACTTTAACTGCGTGGAACAAAATGGCTATCTCAAAATGTTGATTGGATGTGTTTGGGGAAATGGTGGGCGTGGAAAGGGTGTTAGTTGCCTTCCAATTACTTTCGACTATTAAAAAGGGCACAAGCCATTTCAACTTCTAATCAAATGAGCCCTTTTTGAAGTTTCTACGACAACGCGTTCTATAAAAACTTTATATGCCCCCTGGGAATAACTTACAACCCTTGTCCTGAGGGCTGTGAGGAGGTTTTCATCCTCAAAGACCTAATTTCCAGAATTTGAAACTACGTTTAACAAAATGGCCATCTTAAAATTTTGATTGGATGTGTTTGGGGGAATGATGGGCGTGGGGGGGGGGCTAGTTGCCCTCCAATCACTTTCGACTATTAAAAAGGGCACTAGCCCTTTGAATTTCCAATCGAATGAGCCTTTTTTGAAGTTTCTACGACAACGCCTTCTATAAGAGCCTTATATGCCCCCAGGCCATAACTTAATACCCTTGTCCTGAGGTTTGTGCGGGAGTGTCCTCCTCAAAAACATATTTTGTATCTGGAAAACAAATACGCTGAACAAAATTGGCTAGCTCAAAATTTTGATTGGATGTGTTTGGGGGAACGATGGGTGTGGGGGGCTAGTTGCCCTGCAATCACTTTTGACTATTAAAAATGGCACTA
Organism: Artemia sinica; assembly: GCA_027921565.1. Taxonomy (NCBI): domain Eukaryota; kingdom Metazoa; phylum Arthropoda; class Branchiopoda; order Anostraca; family Artemiidae; genus Artemia; species Artemia sinica. The sequence continues at coordinate 504,023 of CM051271.1, read as the reverse complement.
GCCCTTTGAATTTCCATTCGAATGAGCCTTTTTTGAAGTTTTTACGGCAACGCTTTCTATAAAAACCTTATTTGCCCCCAGGGCATAACTTAAAATCCTTGCCCTGAGGGTTGTGGGAGTGTGTCCTCCTCAAAAACTTATTTTCTATCTGGAAATCAACTACGCTGAACAAAATAGCTATCTCAAAATTTTGATTGGATGTGTTTGGGGGAATGATGGGCGTGGGGGGGGGGGGCTAGTTGCCCTCCAATCCCTTTCGACTATTAAAAAGGGTACTGGCCCTTTGAATTTCCAATTAAATGAGCCTGTTTTGAAGTTTCTACGACAACGCCTTCTATGAAAACCTTATACGCCCCCAGGGCATAACTTAAAACCCTTGTCCCGAGGGTTATGGGGGAGTGTCCTCCTCAAAAACATATTTTCTATCTGGAAATCAACTACACTGAACAAAATGGCTATCTCAAAATTTTGATTGGATGTATTTGGGGGAATGATGGGCGTGGGAGGGGGGGGGGCTAGTTGCCCTCCAATCACTTTCGACTATTAAAAAGGGTACTAGCCCTTTGAATTTCCAATTCAATGAGCCTGTTTTGAAGTTTCTACGACAACGCCTTCTACAAAAACCTTATACGCCCCGAGGGCATAACTTAAACCCTTGTCCTGAGGGTTGTGGGAGAGTCTCCTCCCCAAAAACATATTTTCTATGTGGAAATCAACTACGCTGAACAAAATGGCTATCTCAAAATTCTCATTGGATGTGTTTGGGGAATGATGGGCGTGGGGGGGGCTAGTTATCCTCCAATCACTTTCGACTATTAAAAAGGGCACTAGCCACTCCCATTTCCAATTGAATGAGCCCTTTTCGAAGTTTCTACGACAGCTCCTTCGATGCGAAGTGCCCGGAGAATGTTTGGGGGAATGATGGGCAAGGGGGGGGGGGGTGGGGTCTAGTTGCCCTCCAATCACTTTCGACTACTAAAAGGGTATTAGCCCTTTGAATTTCCGATCGAATGAGCCTGTTTTGAAGTTTATACGACAAATCCTTCCATAAAAACCTTATATGCCCCCAGATCATAACTTAAAACCCTGCCTGAGGGTTGTGGAGGAGTGTCCTCCTCAAAAACATATTTTCTATCTGGAAATCAACTATGCTGAACAAAATGACTATCTCAAAATTTTGATTGGATGTGTTAGGGGGAATGATGGGCGTGGGAGGGGGGGGGCTAGTTGCCCTCCAATCACTGTCGACTATTGAAAAGGCTACTGGCTCTTTGAATTTCTAATTGAATGAGCCTGTTTTAAAGTTTCTACGACAACACCTTCTACAAACAGCTTTATGCCCCCAGGAAATCAACCAGATAGAAAGAAATCTATCTGGAAATCAACTATGCTGAACAAAATGGCTATCTCAAAATTTTGTTTGGATGTGATTGGGGGAATGATGGGCGTGGAGGGGGCTAGTTGCCCTCCAATGACTTTCGACTATTAAAAAGGGCACTAGCCATTCCAATTTCCAATCGAATGAGCCCTTTTCCAAGATTCTACGACAACTCCTTCGATACGAAGTGCCTGGGTGGAGAAAAAACACACTGTGCCTACATCGTTCTTTACTTACGCAGCGCTAGCGCGCTGCCTATGAAAATGTCAAGCCTTCCAATCACTTTTGACTATTAAAAAAGGCACTTTTACTCAAAAAAGCCCTTTTTGAGTTTCTGCGACAACGCTTTCTAAAAACACCTTATATACCCCCAGGGTATAAATTGCAACTCTTGCCCAAAGGACTGTTAAGATGGTTGTCATTCTCTAAGACCTAATTTCCAGAACTTTTAACTACGTTAAACAAAATGGCTATCTCAAAATTATGATTGGATGTGTTTGGGGAAATGGTGGGCGTGAGAGGGGCGTAAGTAGCTCTCCAATCACTTTCAACTATTAAAAAAGGCACTACCCCTTTCAATTTCCCCTCAAATGAGCCCTTTTGAAGTTTCTACGACAACGCTTTCGATAAAAACCTTATGTAACCCCTGGATATATCTTACAAACCTTGCTCCAAGGGCTGGGGGGTTGTCATCCTCAAAGACCTGATTTCCAGAGTTTTCTACTACGTTGAACAAAATGGCTATCTGAAAATTTTGATTGGATGTGTTTGGGGATATGGTGGGCGTGGGAGGGGGGCTAGTTACCCTCCAATTACTTTCAACCATTAAAAAGGGCACTAGCCCTCTCAATTTCCAATTGAATGAGCCCGTTTTGAAGTTTTTATGACAACACTATCTATAAAAACCTGATATGCCCCAAGGGCATAACTTACAAACTTTCTTCTGGGAGCCGGGGGGGTTTGTCATTCTTAAATACATAATTTCTAGAACTTTCAACTATGTTGAACAAAATGGCTATCAATAAACTTTGATTGAATGTTGTTTTGGAAATGATTGGCGTGAGAGGGGGTTTAATTACTCTCCACTCAATTTTGACTATTAAAAAGGGCAATTTTAATTTCCAATCAAATGAGCCCTTTTTGAAATTTCTACAACAACTTTCTATATAAACCTTATCTGCCCCCAGGGCATAACTTACAACCCTTGCATTGAGGGCTAATTTCCAGAACTTACAACTACGTTGAACAAAATGGATATCTCAAAACTTTAATTAGATGTATTTGAAGAAATGGTGGGCTTGAGAGGGGGGTTAGTTGCCCTTCAATCACTTTCGACTATAAATAGGGCACTAGCCCTTTGAATTTCTAATAAAATAAGTTTTTTTTCAAGTTTCTATGACAAATACTTAAATAAAAACCTTATGTGCCCCCAGGACATAACTTATATCCCTTGTTCTGAAGACTGCGGGGGAGTGTCCTTCTCCAAGGTATAATTTTCTGAACTTTAAATTGCGTGGAACAAAATGGCTATTTCAAAATTTTGATAGGATATGTTTGGGGAAATGATGGGCGTGGAAGGGGTGTTTGTTGCCATCCAATTACTTTCGACTATTAAAACGGGCACTGGCCATTTCAATTTCCAATCGAATTAGTCATTTTTGAAGTTTCTACGACGACGCGTTCAGTGAAAGCCTTATATGCCACCAGGGCATAACTTACAACCCTTGCCCTGAGGGCTATGGGGAGTGTCCTCCTCAAAAACATAATTTCTATTTGAAAATCAAAAACACTGAGTAAAATGGCTATCTAAAAATTTTGATTGGATGTGTTTGGGGAAAAGGTGGGCGAGAGAGGAAGGCTAGCTGCCCGCAAATCACTTTTGACTATTAAAAAGGGCACTAGACCTTTGAATTTTCAATCGAATGAGCCTGTTTTCAATTTTCTACGACAAAGATTTCAATAGAAACTTATATGCCCCCAGGGGATAACTTATAACCCTTGCCCTGAAGACTGTGGGGGGAGTTTCCTGCTCAAAGGTATAATTTCCTGAACTTTAACTGCGTGGAACAAAATGGCTATCTCAAAATTTTGATTTGATTTGTTTGGGGAAATGGTGGGCGTAGAAGGTGTGTTAGTTGCCAATTTTTTCTACGACAATTTTTTTTATACGAAGTGCCCTGGTCTAAAGGAAAAAAATAATTAATAATAAATTGTCCCTACAGCGTTCTTAAATGTCCCCAGGGCATAACTTAAAACCCTTGCCCTGAGAGTTGTGGGGGAGTGTCCTCCTCAAAAATACATTTTCTATTTGGAAATAAACTAAGCTGAACAAAATGGTTATTTCAAAATTTTGATTGGATGTGTTTCGAGAAATGGTGGGCGTGGAATGGGTAATAGTTGCCTTCCAATCACTTTCGAGTATTAAAAAAGGCGCAAGCCACTCCAATTTCCAATCGAACGAGCCTCTTCCGAACTTCCTACGACAACTCTTTCGATACGAAGTGCCTTGGTCTAAAACCAAGAAAAAAAATAATACATTGTGCCAACATCGTTCTTTACTTAGGCAGCACTATTGCGCTGCCTATGATAGTTCAACAATCATATTACAAAAAAAGCTCCGGTGTCGCTATAAACCCCTCCCACCCCAAATCACGGGGGATGGGTTTTAACTTATGCCCTGGGGACATATAAGGTACAAACTTTCGAGCCTTTGGGAGCATAGGAGGTAAACTATTGAAGGGACTCAAATGACTAGAAAAGATTTTTACTAAGACGTACTGCGTGTTTGGTGCTTTACTAAAACGAATTATATTGAAAATATTTTTTTATTACTTATCATATTATTGTAAACAAAATGAAAATTTCAGTGAAACCAGGCAAGGATTTACCAATAGGCTCACAAGGCCTTGCGGCTTTAACTATCACCGAAGTTTTCAGGATTTTCCCTAAAATCTTGCAAAAACGTATTCGTAAAAGAAGTGGGGGCATTTCAGGTCCTACGACGCCCACAGCCACTACTCCTTTCTTCCAATGGTTTAATGGTGCAAGAAGAAGGTTTAACGGCGCATCCCTGTTTCTGTGACCAGGTGATGCAATTTTGTTTCAGTATTAGCAAGATTCCCAGAATTCTAAGTGTTTCAGTATTTTTTTTTTTATATGATTAATCTGAGTATGGTCAGGATAATGCACAAGTACTAATAAATAGTTATTAGCCTATTTATTAAAGGGAGCACAACATCATTTTTAAACAGTCAGACAGGAAAACTAACATGGGATTCCGATGGCAGCCCTCTGACGTCAGGACAACCCCTTCAATCTATTCTACGACACAGATAGAAGATTAGCATGGAATTTCCAAAACAGCCCTCTGACATCAAGACACACCCTCGTACTTTAAATAGCTCCACACCTAAAACATTTCTTGGCATTTTAGTTTTTCGCCCGAAATGTTCAAAGTATTTTTTTTTATTCTTTAGTTCTTTTTCCTCGCTAGGACTTGAAAGATCAACTCCCTTCCAATAGAATAGCACTCCAAGCAACAGCACTAAATCGCCATTCCCGATATTCTGTCCTATTCAATGCTTTCAAGAAATAACAAATTCCCGTGACCTTAGAAGACACACCTCTGTCAATTCCATGACACATCTGGCGGGATTCCAAGCTTTTGCAAGTTTTCTCCTGGCCAGGTCTAACATCGATTATGCAAAACGCGCAAAGAGAATTTTTATATTTTAGACAAAATTGCTCTAAATGTATTTCTAGCAATGAAGACAGATTGGGTGTTTAAATTGTGTAAACACCTTCATCTTGCTAAACAATAAATCTTAAGAACACAGACTTTGTAAATAAGAGTTTTATTATTTCAAACAAATTTTCAACATATAACAAATTTACAACAATATTAAAACAGTGAAAAAAGTAGTTTAAAACACAACAAAAAAATAAAAGGTATAAAAAGCATTATAGTAATATACATGAATATGTGAATAATTAAAATGAAATTTGCATATTAATTTTACTTTTTTCGGGCTAAATGGCTTTCTCAAAATTTTGATCTGACGTAACTTACGAAATAACTAACGTAACTTACTTCTATATTTGTATATTTTTAGTACGTAAATGAGGGGTTCTCTCCCTAGTCAATACCTCGCTCTTTACGCTAAAGTTCCAATTTTGTTCCAATTCCTTAAGAATGACCCCTGAATCACAAAGGCTGTTTAATTAGAATAGATAGCTTTTTTGAAAGTGCTAAACAAACTTTAGCGTAAAGAGTGAGGTATTGACTATGGGGAAAACCCCTTATATACGTAATAATTTCTGTTCGTTTTAAGTTTTAATGTTGCTCCATACTTTCAGGTGAAAAAACTTGTTTTTTATTTAATTTCTGATCGTTTTTTTAAATAATGCTGAGAAATCTGGAGCCCCCTCAGAGAAACTTCCCTTCCCCCATGACAATATTCTCCATGGAAAGATCCTCCCAAGTAACCGCCTCCTCCAGCCCCCTTCACTCTTGAAAACGTCAGCCTACTTCCAAATAACAAACACTATAAGTAAACAATGGGCAAAGTTCATAACTTGCAGCCCTTCCCCCAGGGACTCTGGGGCTTAAGACCTCCTCAAAAACATATTTAGTAGGTTTTCAACTATGCTGAACAAAACGAATATCTCAAAATTTTGATCCGATGACTTTGGGAAAAAATGAGCGTGGGAGCCCTGTTGCCCTCCAATTTTTGGAGGGCAAAAATTGTTTTGCCCTCCAACGTCCTGTTTGCCCTCCTGCTGCCCTAGTCACTTAAAAAGGGCACTAGAACTTTTAATTTTCTTTCAAATGAGCCCTCTCGCAATGTTTTATGACCACTGGATTTATACGATCACCCCTGGGAAAAAAAAAAACAAATAAACACGCATCCGTGATCATTCTTCTGGCAAAAAAAAAACAACAAAATTCCACATTTTTGGAGATAGGAGATCGAAACCTCCACAGTATGATTTTCTGATATGCTGAATATGATGGTTGGATTTTCAATAAGATTCTATTACTTTTAGGAGGAGTTTCCTCCTTTTTTTAAAAAATAAGGCAATTTTTCAGGCTCGTAACTTTTGATGGGTAAAACTAAACTTGATGAAATTTAAACATTCGAAATCAGCATAAAAATCTGATTCTTTTGATGATATCTACTGGCATCAAAGTAGATACCAGAAAGTTACCACGATATATCTATATATACATATATATATATATATATATATATATATATATATATATATATATATATATATATATATAATATATATATATATATATATATATATATATATATATATAATATATATATATATATATATTATATATATATATATATATATATATATATATATATATATATATATATATATTATATATATATATATATATATATATATTATATATATATATATATATATATATATTATATATATATATATATATATATATATATAGTTTTATAGTATTGACTTTAACATAGATTTCGACTAATCGTTGGTAAGGATTTTTTTTTGTAGAGATTAGATGTCATATTCGGTAATTAAATATGGTCTTTGGACAAGACATTGGATATGCTACTTTTGTAACTTACCTTAGACCTTAGATCCTCCTGCACCACAAGAGGCGCTTAGGGTTTTTAGGATGAGTCACCAGTTATCTCTTATCGCTGTGACCACCCAGAGATCTTCCCATTTGGGTTGGATTGTCACAATTAGATTTTCGGGGTCAGCCTAGTAACTGTATCTTAGAGTGTTTTTGGGGCGTCCTATTCTTCTGGTACCATGTGGCTGCCACTGCCACTTCTCTAACAGCATTTGAAATATTTGCTATTTGCATAGTTATTTATCTTGTTTATTGACGATTTTGATGAATAAGCAGATTAGACAATGTTAACTATTTTATTCCTCTGATGTTTTCATTGCTTGTGATCATTTATAATCTACTTTTAGTTCAATATTGAGTAAACCAAACTCCTTTTCAGCCAAAATTCTCCTTAATCAGTCTTTACCGAAAGTATAAAGTGCTTAGTATGGCTCACTATCTCGAAGGATTTGAAACAGAAGGCTATTTGGGTAAAGGAGGATACGGTGTTGTATTTGAAGCAAAGAGCAAATGTGATAAGGTCAAATATGCAGTGAAACGTATTTCTCTGACACACAGGTTTGATGTTTTAACTGACATTTTTCGTTAGCTTTCCTTAGCTTTTTTTAGCCATACTGATAGTTCTGTAACAGAAGACCCACCCATTAAGCATAATTGTATTTCCCACTCTTAAATAATTGTAAGCGTCCCCAAAAAGAAATATATTTTTACCAAAATTTTAAATAAAGAACTATCCAAATATTTTGCTGGGCACGATAGGTCGGAACTTGTTTTAGTCCAAAAAATGATCTCATCTGGACTGGCCTACCATGACAAAAAATAGACTGAAAGATCCTAAGAAATACAGCGGAACTATGGCCTGTGGAAAGAAAAAAAATTACAATCACGAGGGATAGTTCGCCTGTATACAAATAAGTGTTTTAAGCGTTAAAAACAGAAATAATCTATAACTTATCCATTTAAAAGAGAAAAAGGTGAAATCTAAAAGTTAAAATAATGTGAAAAATAACTCAAAACCATTTACATACAAATATGACTCCTTGTTGCAGAGAGAGAGCAGAGTTTTTATAATTTTTTATATATGCCCTTATGAACACACACAAAAGCAATGAAATAAAATAATAAGAAAAGGAATTTGAAATGAAATTATCTTATTTTGTTGTGAATTGGAGAAAGATAGCATCATGTAGTGTTCATGTAATTTCAAAACCGCAGATGCTAGAATAATAATTTTTTTCGAATTAAATAAAAAAACAAGTTTTTTTTTTAATAAAGCTTAAAAATAACAGAGATTAATACGAATTGAGGGGTTGCCGCCCCCTCAACAACTGACTTTTCAAGTTAAAGTTTTTTGGTATTTTTATATAATTTTCTTTTTGTTCTAATTAAACGTCACTTGTGTTTCAGGAGTTGTTATTAAAGAATTTGGACAATATTCAAACTTTATCTTAAAGAGTGAGGTTTTGAGGGTGGGGCAACCCTTCTCATATACGTAAAATTTCTTTTAATTTTACCTTTTAATTTTGTCTCTTACTTTCAATTCAGAAAACTTTTTTTTTATTTAATTTTTGTTCGTTTTTAAATAATGCCAGAAATCTGGCTTGTCCTCCATGGAAAACTACTCTCTATCGAAACATGCTCTAGACAGTTCATTCCCAGGGAAAATGTATTTTGGACAACTACCATTAACATCTCTATCCGTAAAATTTAGTCGACAAAGAAAAAAAAAGACAAATAAAAATAAAATCGTATAGGACGTCTTGCAAATTCCCCCAGTATACAGTTTCCCCTGAAAAGTTCAACTCTATAAAATTTCCCTCTCAATTGAAAATTTGTCCCTTGAAAATGTCCCCCAGTAGAAATTTCACACCCCAATCCAAAAATGTATGTCCACTTCCCGATAACAATTACTCTACGCATATAGTGGGAAAACTTTTATCACTTAAAGAACTTTGTCCAGAGACTTTGGGGGTTATGTTATCTGAAAAGGCATAATTATTGGACCTTAATACTCTGCTGAACAAAGCGGTTATCTCAAAATTCAAATTTTGGGGAAATTGGCTAGGAGGGGGCTAGTTACCCTCTAATCTTTTTTGTCACTTGAAAAGTGCACTAAGACTTTCACTATAAATTATCCAATGAATGAGCCCTCTCCCAACGTTTTAGGAACGGTAGTTTGATACGATCAACCCTGAAAATGAAAGCCAAAAATTAACACTTCTGCGTGATATTTCTCTTGGCTAAAAATAAAAAAAATTCAAATTTTTAGGTAGGAGCTTGAAACGTCTAAACCAGGGCTCTCTCTTACGCTGATTCTGTTGGTGTGAATTTTTTTTAAGACTCATTGACTATAAGAGGGTGCTTTCCCACTGTTTTGAAAATCAGAAAAATTTATCAAGCTCTTAGCCTTTGATGGAAAAACCTAAATTTAATGAATCTTTTATATTTGGAAGTAGCACAATAAGTTGATTCTTTTAATATGTCTATCAATATAAGAAATTCCGTTTTTTAGATTTTCGGTTACTATTGAACCGCATAACTTTTTACTTATATTAGTTCATTGCCATAAACTGTTTGAAAATTCTTGCGGACTTAGCCGCTTCCCTTCGAAATATAAAATTCCATTTTAGTTTCGATTCTGTTTTAATGCTGTCTTGTACAACGATACAAGATTATGTTTGAGACTGTTCAGAATAAAAAGTTTTACTTTACCGCACAAAAAGCTAGTGCAAAGTAAGCATCGGGACTTTTCCGACTTTTTTTTGAAGAATCAGAAAAGAACACGGCTTGAATCAAATTGTTTCAGTTGCTATTCTGTTTTTAGCAAAAAAGGAAAACAGTAGTATTTTCAATCCTTTAAGCTTGAAGATGGAAAATGGTAGGTGATAACTTTTCTTTTAACATTATAAAGTTGAAAATAGCGTCATTTCTTCGAGCCTTGAAGCTTATCACTTAAAAAAAAAAAAAAAAAAAAAAAATGCAGTTTTGTAATTTATTGGAAATTTTCCAGGCACACTGCTATTGCATGAAATAACAAACGATCAAAAATGTCAATTCCCTTGGCACCACAGTAAAAGTAATATACAGTAGCGAAAAGTCCTTTGCTCGCCATTCAAAATTTTGGACATATATCTAAAACCACACAAGCTTTATGATCCCGCTTTCACGCATGCGCAATTAAAAATGTTTCCGATACAAAACCAAGTAGCAACGGAAACTAAGGCTCTGAAGTATATGCTTCTGTTGACGTATTGCTCTGACGGTCCGTCAAATCACCTAAGTACAGCCTATGAAATGTGTGTCATGTCTGGAGAAACATTTCGCTACTATATATTACCTTTACTGTGGTCGTCACACCAGTAGTAGGGGGACTAAGACGCTGTAAGGCAATATCTGCCATCGCTGAAAAGATTTCTTCATCTTGGATCCCAAAAATGAATGGTTTCAAATCTGAAAACAATAGTTTTTAGTCTCTCCTGAATTTCTCGTCAGGGTTGCCAAATGCGAAGAGTAGTACTTTTCACTAAAAGTATCATAATTGAGAAAGTGTGGTGCCACTTCCCGTTCATGTTTTAAAATAAATGCGGTATTATGTCAATACCAGGATTAGCCTAAGCTATTTTGGAATTTAGATGGTTCTGGAAATTACAATTGAATTAAGAGCGTGTGAAGCAGTAAGGAAAAATTGAATACACGACAGAATTTCTCAATTCGATTAAAACTGCAGATTTTCCTCCCTATTGCTTGGAACTAAGGAACAAAACGATGATTATACCAATTACACTGGGTAGCAGCCAAAAAAATCGTCAAGGGTTTCTCAACTGATTGAGAGTAATTTCAGTGTTCTGAGTCCGAATTCATATTGCACATCACATTGCACATTCACATCATATTGCACAGCACGTCACATCACATTCATATTGCTCTATCAGCTGAACCTTTTGAGATACAGCCATATGCCAACCTGACGAGCTATACATATGCTAATATCAGGGGGTTTTGAGTTTAATCATATTTTTCTTGAAGAATATATTGAATTACAACATAAAATTATTTCTCTAAAGTAGCTGCACACGATTATGCGTGATTGCAAGGTTGTGTAATTAACCCTTAGCCAATCAAATTTATTCCAAATTTCATTGTCTGGTATTAACCTGCGTTTTTCTATTTCTTTCCTTGGATTGATATGGCTTTGGTGTGATTGTAATACAGGAATGATCCTGACGTTCTCTGCTACATCTGTGGAGATTACACGCTGTTAGTGTACAGGAAAAACATCACAGAATTTATAAAGCGCACCTAGAAGGCTTACTTTGAAGTAAAGCTGGCTGCCCAGGATAAGTCCTGGGCACCACACACGGTGTGCAAGACATGGGTTGAATGCTACCAGCAGTGGACCAAGGGCACAAAAGCTTCACTAGAGTTTGGGATTCCGACGGTTTGGAGGGAGCCGTTAGATGATGCATTGGATTGTAACTTCTGTGCCATCAATACTACTGGCATCAACCGAAAGAATCAGCACTGGAAGAAAAATTACCGGTCTCCCAGTCCATATATTTGTTTGCTTAAGGAATATAGCAAGAATATGGTTTGACGAATGATTTACAGACAGACAAACAGCAATAATTGAAGTTATCTGGTCTGATCCAAAGTACCAGGTAAAACTGATAAAACAAAGAGTAAATGCAATTTAATGCCCACTCGTGGTTTATTTAGGATTTCCCCCAACAACGATTCTGGGCTCTTTCGCCAATACCTTATCCTATAAGTGTTTTCTGGATTTTTTTTTTCATATGATCTCCATGATCTGTTTTTTTCATATTTCAAAGCTAGTAGCAATAAACTATTTACATTTTATTCGACTATTCGATATTGTTGATCCTACTTATTACACTGATTACAGAATATCACTACCTGTCGAAAAAGCTTTGCGGGAAGCAGAAACCTTGGTGACCTTGAATCATCCGAACATAGTTCGATTTTATACTTCGTGGTTGGAAACCCATCCAGCGGGATTCTATTTGGATCATGATTCAAAATGGTAAGATGGAGTACTGTTGTTTCACGTTGTTTTAAATTTGGTATACTCTGAAGATTATAGTAAATACAAAAATAAAATGATGTATGTTAAAGGGAAAGAGAATTCTTTTAAAGAGAATTTTTTTTCAAAATATTGTCCAAACCTTCTTTTAGCAAAAATTTTGCAATGGAAACACTACTTTCGGAAGCTAAAATATACTAAGCACCAGAAATCAATTTGAATTAAACTTTAAAATCCAAAGAATCGAGCAAAAGCAAGTAATGTTAAAAGGTCAATTAGTGTAAGATTTTTTGTGAATAAAATAAATAAAGTAAAAAGCGAATTTAATGAAATAAAATTTATAATCTAATTTCAGCTCGAATAACGTTCCCATTTAAAGATATTGATTTGGGTTAGGTTAGGCAGATCTACCTGCTCCTTTTCCAGATGTCTCACTTTGTAAAGGCCAAAGGCCAGATTTAATCAATACTACTAGCTTTCGAGTTTTATTCAATTTTCAAATTCGAAATTTTTTGAAATTTGAACATTCAAGTTTGAAAGTTTGCAGTGAAGTACGGTTCGCAGGTTTTAAGAATAAAATGTGTCAATAGGTTGTCTTTCTTGGTATTATAAAGCTGTCTAATCCTCAACACGTTTGTGTAGTTTGAGACAGATATTAGTAAAAAAAAAAAACAGTTAAAAAACAACTCATTTTTAAACTTTTTGCTAGTATGGGCTATGGTTATTTATTACCTTAAATATTGATTATAAGCAATCCTTTGGTCAACAGGCCTCTTAAAGCCTGAAGGGATAGCTAATGTCCATGTTCCTAATAAGGGGGACCTACCATTGTCCCTCGAAACTGTTGCTTTGAATTTAAATTCTAGGTTCCATGATAATCGACTAATCCTTAACTTAAAGAAGTCGGAATTTATTCTTTTTGGGAAAAGTTCACAGTCAGTGAGGTGTGTGTCATGTCAAGCTATTAGTATTGTAATTTCCGCCAGAAGAAGAGTAAATATATTCAGAAATTTGGGTATTTATATGAATTTGACTTTGTCGTTTGAATCAGTGTCTAGGAATCTCGGTTCTTTGCATTAATTGAAGTATCTGTTTCCGTACCAGAATATGAGGATTTACATTTTTTATTAGTTGAATGTTACTGTTGGGACCTTTGGCCCCTTTTGTATAAGAAAAATGCCCTTTTTTATAAATTTATCTAACAATATTGCAATAGCTGCAATGTTTAGGCCCCGGGATAGGCTTTTATTACGAGACTTCTGAAGGAATCCACTAATTACCTAATCATAGGCAGCGCGATCGCGCTGCCTCAGTAAAGAACGGTGTTGGCACAATGTATTATTTTTTTTCTCCATACCCGGGCACTTCGTATCGAAGCAGTTGTTGTAGAAACTTTGAAAAGGGCTCATTCGATTAGAAATTTGAGTGGCTAATGCTCTTTTTAATAGTCGAAAGTGATTGGAGGGCAACTAGCCCCCCCACGCCCATCATTCCCCCAAACACATCCAATCAAAATTTTGAGATAAACATTTTGTTCATCTTAGTTGAGTTCCAGATAGGAAATATGTTTTTGAGGAGGATACTCCCCCACAACCCTCGTGGCAAGAGTTTTAAGTTATGCCTAGAGGGCATATAAAAACGATGTTGGCACAATGTATTATTTATTATTTTTTTTTCTTTAGAGCAAGGCACTACGCATCGAAGAAGTTGTCGTAAAAACTTCGAAAAGGGCTCATTCAACTAGAAATTGGAGTGGCTTGTGCCCTTTTAATAGTCGAGATTGATTTGAAGGCAACTAACACCCCTTCCAAGCCAAAGTTTTCCCGAAACACATCCAATCAAAATTTCGAGATAGCCATTTTGTTCAGCGTAGTTAATTTCCAGATAGAGATTATGTTTTTGAGGAAGACACTCCCCCACAGCCTTCAGGGTAAGGGTTGTAAGATATGCCCTGGGGGCATATAAGGTTTTCATAGAAGGCGTTGTCGTACAAACTTCAAAAAAGGCTCATTAGATTGTAAATCAAAGAGCTAATACCTTTTTTAAGCCATTTTATTCAACGTAGTTGAAAGTTTTGGAAAATAGGTCTTTCAGATGACAACCCCTCCCCCAAAGCCCTCAAAGCAAGGGTTGTAAGTTATGCCGTGGGGGCATACAAAGATTTTATTGAAAGCGTTGTCGTAGAATATTCAAAAGGGCTCATTCAATTGGAAATTGAAAGGGCTAGTTCCGTTTTTAATAGTTGAAAGTGATTTGATAACGACTAACGCCCCTCTCACACCTACCATTTTCCAAAACACATCCAATCAAAATTTTCAGATATTCATTTTGTTCAATGTAGTTGAAAGTTCTCGAAATTTGGTCTTTTAGGATGATAACCGCCTCAGAGCCCTCAAAGCAAGGGTTGTAAGTTATGCCGTGGGGGCATACAAAGATTTTATTGAAAGCGTTGTCGTAGAATATTCAAAAGGGCTCATTCAATTGGAAATTGAAAGGGCTAGTTCCGTTTTTAATAGTTGAAAGTGATTGGATAGCGACTAAAGCCCCTCTCCTGCCCACCATTTTCCCAAACACATCCAATCAAAATTTTGAGATATCCATTTTGTTCAACCTAGTTGAAAGTTCTGGAAATTAGGTCTTTTAGGATGATAGCCCCCTCAGAGCCCTCAGTGCAAGGGTTGCAAGTTATACCCTGGGGGCATATAAGGTTTACATAGAAAGTTGCTGTATAAATCATAGGCAGCGTGATCGCACTGCCCAAATAAAGAACGATGTTGGCACAATGTATTATTATTTTTTTTCATACCAGGGAACTTCGTATCGAAGGAGTTGTCGTAGAAACTTGGAAAAGGGCTCATTCGATTTTAAATTGGATTGGCTAGTGCCCTTTTTAATAGTCGAAAGTGATTGGAGTGCAACTAGCCCCCCCCCCCCCACGCCCATCATTCAAACATATCGAATCAAAATTTTGAGATAGCCATTTTGTTCAGCGTAGATGATTTCCAGATAGAAAATATGTTTTTGAGGAGGATACTCCCCCAGAACCATCAGGGCAAGGGTTTTAAGTTATGTCTTGGGGGCATATAATAGTTGAAAGTGATTGGATAGCGACTAAAGCCCCTCTCCTGCCCACCATTTTCCCAAACACATCCAATCAAAATTTTGAGATATCCATTTTGTACAACCTAGTTGAAAGTTCTGGAAATTAGGTCTTTTAGGATGATAGCCCCGTCAGAGCCCTCAGCGCAAGGGTTGTAAGTTATGCGACTAAAGCCCCTCTCCTGCCCACCATTTTCCCAAACACATCCAATCAAAATTTTGAGATATCCATTTCGTTCAACCTAGTTGAAAGTTCTGGAAATTAGGTCTTTTAGGATGATAGCCCCGTCAGAGCCCTCAGTGCAAGGGTTGTAAGTTATGCCCTGGGGGCATATAAGGTTTGCATAGAAAGTTGTTATATAAATCATAGGCAGCGTGATCGCACTGCCTAAATAAAGAACGATGTTGGCACAATGTATTATTATTTTTTTTTTCATACTAGGGAACTTCGTAGAAAAGGAGTTGTCGTAGAAACTTCGAAAAGGGCTCATTCGATTTTAAATTGGATTGGCTAGTGCCCTTTTTAATAGTCGAAAGTGATTGGAGTGCAAATAGCCCCCCACCCCATGGCCATCATTCAAACATATCCAATAAAAATTTTGAGACAGCCATTTTGTTCAGCGTAGATGATTTCCAGATAGAAAATATGTTTTTGAGGAGGACACTCCCCCAGAACCATCAGGGCAAGGGTTTTAAGTTATGTCTTGGGGGCATATAATAGTTGAAAGTGATTGGATAGCGACTAAAGCCCCTCTCCTGCCCACCATTTTCCCAAACACATCCAATCAAAATTTTGAGATATCCATTTTGTTCAACCTAGTTGAAAGTTCTGGAAATTAGGTCTTTTAGGATGATAGCCCCCTCAGAGCCCTCAGTGCAAGGGTTGCAAGTTATACCCTGGGGGCATATAAGGTTTACATAGAAAGTTGTTGTATAAATCATAAGCAGCGTGATCGCACTGCCTAAATAAAGAACGATGTTGGCACAATGTATTATTATTTTTTTCATACTAGGGAACTTCGTAGAAAAGGAGTTGTCGTAGAAACTTCGAAAAGGGCTCATTCGATTTTAAATTGGATTGGCTAGTGCCCTTTTTAATAGTCGAAAGTGATTGGAGTGCAACTAGCCCCCCCCCCCCCCCCCCCACGCCCATCATTCAAACATATCCAATCAAAATTTATAGATAGCCATTTTGTTCAGCGTAGATGATTTCCTGATAGAAAATATGTTTTTGAGGAGGATACTCCCCCAGAACCATCAGGGCAAGGGTTTTAAGTTATGTCTTGGGGCATATAATAGTAGAAAGTGATTGGATAGCGACTAAAGCCCCTCTCCTGCCCACCATTTTCCCAAACACATCCAATCAAAATTTTGAGATATCCATTTTGTTCAACCTGGTAAAGTTCTGGAAATTAGGTCTTTTAGGATGATAGCCCCGTCAGAGCCCTCAGTGCAAGGGTTGTAAGTTATGCGACTAAAGCCCCTCTCCTACCCACCATTTTCCCAAACACATCCAATCAAAATTTTGAGATATCCATTTTGTTCAACCTAGTTGAAAGTTCTGGAAATTAGGTCTTTTAGGATGATAGCCCCGTCAGAGCCCTCAGTGCAAGGGCTGTAAGTTATGCCCTGGGGGCATATAAGGTTTGCATAGAAAGTTGTTATATAAATCATAGGCAGCGTGATCGCACTGCCTAAATAAAGAACGATGTTGGCACAATGTATTATTATTTTTTTTTCATACTAGGGAACTTCGTAGAAAAGGAGTTGTCGTAGAAACTTCGAAAAGGGCTCATTCGATTTTAAATTGGATTGGCTAGTGCCCTTTTTAATAGTCGAAAGTGATTGGAGTGCAAATAGCCCCCCCCCCCCCCCCACGGCCATCATTCAAACATATCCAACCAAAATTTTGAGACAGCCATTTTGTTCAGCGTAGATGATTTCCAGATAGAAAATATGTTTTTGAGGAGGACACTCCCCAGAACCATCAGGGCAAGGGTTTTAAGTTATGTCTTGGGGGCATATAAGAACGATGTTGGCACAACGTATTATTTATTATTTTTTTCCTTTAGAGCAGGGCACTTTTTATCAAAGAAGCTGTCGTAGAAACTTCGAAAAGGGCTCATTCAATTGGAAATTGGAGTAACTTTTCCCTTTTTAATAGTCGAAAGTTATTGGAGGGCAACTAGCCCCCCCCCTCCACGCCAACCGTTTCCCAAAACGTATCCAATCAAAATTTTAAGATAGCCATTTTGTTCATCGTAGTTGATTTCTAGATAGAAATTATGTTTTTGAGGAAGACAGTCCCCCACAGCCCTTAGGGCAAGGGTTGTAAGCTATGCCCTGGGGTAATATAAGGCTTTTTACAGAAGGCGTTATCGTAGAAGCTTCAAAAAAGGTTCATTTGATTGGAAATTCAAAGGGCTTGTGCCCTTTTTAATAGTCGAAAGTGATTAGAGGGCAACTAACCCGCCTCTCACGTCCACCTTTTCCCCAAACACATCTAATCAAAACTTTGAGATAGCCATTTTATTCAACGTAGTTCTAAGCTTTGGAAATTAGATCATTGAGGATGACAACCCTCTCCACAGCCCTCAGGGCAAGGGTTGTAAATTATGCCCAGGGGCATATAAGGTTTTTATAGAACGCGTTGTCTAATAAACTTCAAAAAGGGCTTATTTGATTGGAAATTTAAATTACTAGTGCCCTTTTTAATAGTCGAAAGTGATTGGAAAGCAACTAACACCCCTTCCACGTCCACCATTTCCCCAAACACATCCAATAAACAGTTTGAGACAGCCATTTTGTTCCACGTAGTTCAAAGTTCAGGAAATTATACCTTAGAGCAGGACACTCCCCTCACAGTTTTCAGGGCAAGGGTTATAATTTATGCCCTGGGGGTATGTAAGGTTTCTATTGAAATCTTTGTCGTAGAAACTTGAAAAAGGGCTCATTCGATTGTAAATTCAAAGGGTTACTGCCCTTTTTAATAGTCGAAAGGGATTGGAAGGCAGCAAACACCCCTTCCTCTCCCACCTTTTCCCCAAAGACATCCAATCAAAATTTTGAGAAAGCGATTTTGTACAGCGTAGTTGATTTCCAGATAGAAATTATGTTTTTAAGGAGGACACTCCCCCAGAGCCCTCAAAGAAAGGGTTGTAAGTTATGCCCTGGGTGCATGTAAAGTTTTTATAGAAAGCGTTGTCGTAGAAACTTCAAAAAAGGCTGTTCTGGAACTTCAAGTTCCAGAAATCGCGTGGATTCTTCCTTCTTCAAAATCCCAAGCTTGATAAAGAGAGCTGTACGGACAATAGCTTTGATTGGTTGGACAGAGATACAGAGCGGCAATGGAACTAAGCCAAGGGATGGTATAGTCGTGAATCCATAAGCCAACAGGTAGATGCAGTAGAGAGTTATAAAAAAGAGAAAATGCGTTTGGTGATTTTGAAGTTGGTGTTATGTTTTGTTTTTTTATGCTCTGACCTATGGCGTGGCGGCGGTCATTTTTCTTAGGAGGGAGATGTTGGAACCTTTGCCCCCTTTTGTATAAAAAAATGCCCTTTTTATATATTTATGTTCAATTGCAATATGTAAACCCCAGGATAGGCTTTTATTACAAGACGTTTGAAGGAATTCACTAATTAGCTAATGTCTAAAAAAGCTAGGTGAGCGATGACTCACATAGCTTTAATTTACAGCCCTAAAAGCTTCAAAGGATACTGGGCGTTTAATATGATTCGGCCGTTCATCACCTTGGGTCAGAGGTGCGTGCACGGAAGCGTGTCGAAGCATGTCTACATTAATTGTAAGAGTTTTTAGTTCTTGTTCAGTTTTTGAGTTTTTGTAAATACGTTAAAGTGAATACAGTAAGAAATCTTGTCTTCACAATCTTTGACTTTTTAGCCTAGGTGGAGTCTGGGGGCCTACAGCAAGGCTGAGATTAGGTTAGCTTGGTATAGGAAAAGAATCTTATACTAAGCCAGATATCTTTCCTTGAGGGGGAACTAGGGGCGTTCGATCTTTAAAGTACCTGGGGGCCAAATAGTATGGCACTCTGATACCATTCAGAAAGTACACTTGCCAGAGAACCCTGATGGTTGCGTAAACCGCCAGAGACGGGACAAGCAGAAATCCGTGGCTTGTAGAAGTTACAATGGGTTTTAGGGTCCCAACAGTTTACTCTGGTGGCATTAGAGGTTTTCCCCAATTTCAGTGAAGAGGGTCATCCTCTTCGCCCTCCCCCAATAGTTACTTGAAATATTGCCCGAGTGTCTGGATGTTGACTTTCCCTTCGCATTTACGAGGACTCCAAATTGTTCAAAATAAATCAATAAGAATCCTGGACCATTTTTTAACACACCCTAGGAAGATAGAAAAATTATCTGAAACTAAAACATCTTTTTTATTTCTGGGTATTCTTGATTTGCAACAAATTTGTCACCTTAATTTGGGCATATGATTTTTAAACATCCAACGTAGTGATAATTTTTTCCATAGCATGAAACTTTTGGTTAAAAATAAAAATTGTCATTTATCAAGAGCTAGGAATAATTACCTTTTCCGGTTTGTTAAAAATGATAGATCAAGACTAAGTCTGAGATATCGACTTGCCCAGATTGCCAGCAAATATAAGCTATTTGATATAGCAAGTGAATCATCTTCACTCTATATATATAAAGAAATTAAAAGAGATTTCCGCCTAAAGTAGCATGGATTGAATGCATTATTGTTAGTTTATGTTGTAAATCCCTTCCCGATATCCGTGACTCAATGTTTTCTTTGTTTTTTTTTTTTTTTTCTTTTTCTTTCTTTTTTTCATTTCTCTGTGCTCCGTGAAAGTTATTGAAGGGGAATTTATTTTTCCTTTACTATTAAAGGAGACGTACAAGTTGCCTTTCAGTCTCCTTTGTACCAATTTTGTGTATAGTGTTTTTGGTTAATAAAGTCAAGTCAAATCAATGGACTAATAATCCATATCTCAATATAACCAATTAGTTCTGCTGAAAATTCGTCGATGTTGCAAAATACACCTCAAGCCTCCTTTGTAAGAAATAGTATTTGTAGCATATCCATCTGTAAGCCCAAATAAGTCAATAAGAAACCCCAAGATCATGTAAAGCCCAAGACATGTAGACCAAAAATAATAAAGAACTATCTATGAGGCTCGACTCAACACACGCTTTTCAAGCTTATTTTTAACCACACCCAGGTGCTGAGACATCGGAATACTCTGTGAAATAGAATTCTACACGCTAGACCCTGAAAATATAATAGGGATGGTGACCCTGGTTTGACTTAGATGTCGGGCAATAAATTCACTAGCATTACGTGTTTCATAAAGATCCTTGTCACTAAAATAATCACGAAAGACTGCAGGATTCCAACACAATTCCAACATGGATAGGAAACATTCCAACTTAGTATTCACAAAACTGACCCCATTTGCAACTTGTTGAAACAAGCAGCAGTCTCATACATACTTTGAATATACCCAACAATAAGGACTCATAGTTTATTTTGAAGAACCTGAACATTTTAAAAATTCACAGAAAAATTCCTTGCCCATTACATACAGACATACAAAATATATGGGTAAATTAAACCAGGGTGTTAAAGCAATAAGACTCTCGGGGGCACAAAATTTTTAAGGCGTTTAATATCTCTAAGGCCATATGCCACCTTTGCTTAACACGTAATCATTGTGGCGTTTACACGTAAGATTACGATCAATGTAAAAACATAAATCGTAAATTTCCACAGCTCAAGTGACAGCGAGGCCCAATCCAGGGGGGGGCTAGGGGTTTTGACCCCTCCCCCAATAAAAAATCTTTGTCTGACTCGTAAAAATGTTACAGAAATGAATATAAACAAATGTATTTCTTCCCCCCACGGAAAAAATTTTGGATACGGCCCTGGCGACAGGCCCATTATAGACTTTATTCTATGTTTAACATCACCCGTAATATAATCTCTGGAATATAAAATATATATTGTCATTGCAAGGTTAACTTGTAGCAAATTCCATCTAGTAAAAACGGAAAACTTTTTAAAATACTATGCACTTTAAACACAAGACTTGAGGTTATTTTACCACTCATATAACTTCCATTCGTCTCAACACAAGGCTATTTTTTTTTATTTGGTTTGTGGTTAGTGCACTGGTTTGAGAATCCTTTGTCCGAGGGGCACAGATTCGATGGCTGGTGTTGCCGGTTATTTGGTTTGGGCGGGGGTCAGTGACGTGACTCTGTAGGCTCATCCAGAGTCGAACTAGCTCTAAACGGGTACCTGGAGAAATCTGGGGAAGGTAAGCAGAAAGTGTATGTGAAAGCACAGGATTGCTTGCTTCTCCCTCATTGAACTTCCTGGCTGAAGGGCCAAGAAAAGGATATCAGCACCACCGGTTTGGACCTTAAAGGTCTAGTGCCGTCATACTTACTTATTTAATTATCGCTTCAACTCTACAAAATCTGCGTAATCCTGACTATTAAGACGTTACTCACATAACAAATTTCTATTATTCGTAGTATATATTATCTCGTCAGGAGAAAGCTTTATGGGGTCTTCCTTCTTTTGTTTAGTCATCCAGAAGAGACATGCTTTTAGGAATTCTGGCAAATGCTCCCAGTGTAAAGTTTCTCCTGAAAAATTTACCCCCTTGAAACTTCCCTCCCCATGGAAAATTATCCTTGTGGTAAATCCCCCTATCACAAAATTCGTCCCCCCCCACCCTCCAAATATCTGCAGACTTCCCAATAAAAAATACTATTAATAATAACAAAAACAATGGGCAAATTTAATAACCTAAAGATCTTTCCCCAGGGGCTGTGGGTTATGATTTCTCGAAAGACCTAGTTATTCGGCTTTTTAGTTATATCGAACAAACAGCTATCTCGAAATTTTGATCATAAGATTTTGAGAAAATAAGAAACTTAGGAGGGGGCCTAGTTGCCATCCAATGTTTTTGGTCGCTTAAAAAGGGTACTAGAACTTTTAATATCCGGTTCAATAAGCCCTCTTTCGATATTCTAGGACCACTTGAGCCGGGTCTCTCCTTACTTACAGTCTGTTGCCACAAACTGATTAATGAGGGGCATAGGCAGCATAGTGTCTAGGGGGGGGGGGCAGTCGATAGTGTGATGGAAGGCCTTTTATCAACTTCTTTTCCAACCATCTGCTTTTTCAGCCATATCTAATGTAAATTTGAAGGTCTAGGGGGGGGGGGCAGCTGCCCCCCTGCCACCCCCTTCCTACGCCTATGTGGTTGATTAAGTAAAAAACACGTTTATTTTTTAACTGAAAGTGAGGAGTGACATTAAAACTTAAAACGAAGAGAAAGTATTCCGTAAATGAAAGGAGCTGTCCCCTCCTCAATACCCCGCTCTTTACTCTAAAGTTTATTACTACTTTGAAAAGTAGAGTTTTCACAAATAGTCAAACTTTAGCGTAAAGAGCGGTGCGTTGAGAAGGAGAAAGCCCCTTTCATATATAAATAATTTCTGTTCGTTTTAAGTTT
Organism: Artemia sinica; assembly: GCA_027921565.1. Classification (NCBI taxonomy): domain Eukaryota; kingdom Metazoa; phylum Arthropoda; class Branchiopoda; order Anostraca; family Artemiidae; genus Artemia; species Artemia sinica. The sequence continues at coordinate 481,360 of CM051271.1, read as the reverse complement.
TAATGTCGCTCCTTATTTTCAATTAAGAAAAACTTTTTTTTAATTTAATATGTGAACATTTTGCAACTAATACAGGTTCAAATTTGGCATACCGTGCATGAAAAAATTAAAATATAATTTGGTTGCTAATTTTGTAAAATATCCCCCTCTCCCCCCGTGTAAAATTTCCTCTGGAAAGACGCTGTGTAATATCAGCTAGAGGCACAAAGGAGCTTCATTGGCAAAACTAAAAAGCCAACAAAATGATGTTTCCCAAAGCTAAAATTACAGATGCATGAAAGTATTTTTTTTGCTGTAAAAGTGTAATAAAAAAAAACAACTAAGGATATGCTGTTGTTGATAATAATAAACAACTGTTTAAATAAAAGCACGCCTATTAAATAGTTTCGGAAAATGTCGTTACTACAAATTCTAGAGTCATTTTCCCGCTTTATGAAACAGAGGACATGATTAGTTAACAATTTCATTATGCAGTTTAAAGAGCAATGTATTTATGTGGGGCAGCCCCCTCATACACGCAATAATTTCTGTTCGTTTTATGTTTTGATGCTGCTCCTCACTTTCAGTTGAACAAACCTCTTTTTTAAATTTTTCTAATCCTTTTTAGATATTGCCGGTAAATCCAGCTTCCCCTTCCATGGAAAATTCCTTTTCCTTACGGTATTCCCATGATCTAAAGCTCTTCCCCATAAAATACTCCCCCAAAAGGAATTCTCCCCAAATAGTTCCATTCTACCTGAAAATTACCCCTGAATAATTTTCTGCGGTTAATAACAGCTGAAATTTTTTTCTTAGTCCACTTCTATTTGAAAAAGACTTTTATTTCTGATTGTTTTTAAAATAATGCCAAAAATATCCCTCCGTGGAAAAATTCTTCCAAAATACTCACCCCCCCCTCTCGCCACTCCCTAGTACGAAGGTGCTCCCGCAGAATTTATTCAGTAGAAAACTCCCCCATGGAGAAATTCTCCCATGGAAATCCCCCCGTAGGGAAGGATAATATAGAAAATTTCAAACCGGGTAAACATTTCCCCCGGATAATGCCCCTAAATATTTCCACATATAAAATTGAGTCGGCAAATAGAAAGTAAGACAAATAAAAATAATTTTGTACATGAATCCTGGCAAATTCCAATGGTGCAAAATTTTGCTTGGAAAATTTATGTCCGGGAATTTTTTTCCCCGTTGAAAATCATCCGCGTAGAAAATATCCCTTGCAGAAGTGCTCTCCAACCGCTTCCCGAAATATGTCTGTATACTTCCCAATAAGAATTACTATATGTAAACAATCGGCAAATTTCATGACTTACAAACCTATCCCCAGGGGCTGTGGGGGGTTATGTTATCCTCAAGTACATACTTACTGGGCTTTTCCACTATTCTGAAAAACAATACTGATTACAACAATTCCAAAATCTTAAAAAAGAAAACCAAAAGTGTGAAGCTTAGTAGAAATCGTTGTTGGAAATCTGACTTGCTGTAATAATCAAATATCTTTTTGAATAGACCGCAGTAGGAAAATACACTAAATTGCCTAACGAGCAAAAACTGTTAATTGTAAAATATTTGTACATATTTTGACATGGCATCACAAAAATTCCAGAACCTTAAAAAATAAACTAAAATTTTGAAGCTTAGTAGAAATCGTTGTTAGAAATTGGACTTGCCTTAATAATAAAAAATCTT
>CM051271.1:387174-474674 GCA_027921565.1 Artemia sinica | reverse complement strand
AAAGACAGAACATAACAGAAAAAAACAGGCCATTTGTTTCTGTTCTGTTTCTGTTTTTTTTTTTTTTGTATGAGCAGAACAGAAATTAGTACTTTGAAAGCACAAGAGAAACAGAAAACAGAAACAGTGCACATAATTTCAGACCAATTCTTCACTTGCAATTTGCTAATACCAAACAAACCTGTAACATTTGCTTGAAAATTCTTAACATCTTTCCAAGACTTTCAAAATACGTTTCAGGGTTATATTTCACCTAGAAGGACCAAGATGAACCTCCTTAAATTTCTCACAATGGCATTCAGTGACACGTTTAGCTATGTAGACCTTCTTTTGTTCCAAGGACACTTCTTTCCATAAGCACCCAAAAAACTCTGAGTCTCACTTTCAGTAATGACCTTCTGACCTTCTGATAATTTACATAACAATTTACATAACAATTGACAGCCAATTTTTCGGTGAGGCTTTGATTCTAAAGTAGGTTTCCACTTAGAGTCTTCTCTGTGCTGTACTTTTCTTATACATTGGATGATAATTTCCTAATGGGTTTTTCTCATTCTTTGACCTGTCTTTGTTTCTGTTTTTTTCTAAGATAATTTAAAAGACTTTTTTGACGAAACATGTTTTCCAAATTAAAAAATAGAGTTAAATTAAAGGAAAAATAACCAGAAATAGTAAAATAATCTTCCAAGCATAAAACTACCACAAATCACCATCAATAAATAAATGAAACCCGAAACAAACCAAAATCATAGGCAGCGCATTCGCACCGCCTAAGTAAAAAACGATGTTGGCACAATGTATTAATTTTTTTCTTTAGACCAGGGCACTTCGTATCGAAGGAGTTGTCGTAGAAACTTCGAAAAGGGCTCATTCAATTGGAAATTGGAGTGGCTTGTGCCCTTTTTAATAGTCGAAAGGGATTGGAAGGCAACAAACACCCCTTCCACGCCCACATTTCCTCCAAAGACACCCAATCAAAATTTTGAGATAACGATTTTGTATAGCGTAGTTGATTTCCAGATAGTAATTATGTTTTTAAGGAGGACACTCCCCCAGAGCCCTCAAAGCAAGGGTTGTAAGTTATGCCCTGGGTGCATATAAGGTTTTTATAGAAAGTGTTGTCGTAGAAACTTCAAAAAAGGCTCATTCGATTGGAAATTCAAAGGGCTAGTGCCCTTTTTCATAGTCGAAAGTGATTTGAGTTCTTGAAATTAGGTCTTTGAGGATGACAACCCCCCACAGCCCTCAGAGCTAGGGCTGTAAGTTATGCACTCGGGGCATGTAAGGTTTTTATAGAAAGTTTTGTCGTAGAAACTTCAAAAAGAGCTCATTTGATTGGAAATTGAAATGGCTAGTGCCCTTTTTAATAGTCGATTGGAAGGCAACTAACACCCCTTCACGCCCACCATTGGTCGAAACACATCCAATCAAAATTTTGAGATAGCCATTCTTTTCAAAGTATTTGAAAGGTCCTGAAATTATATCTTTGAGGATGACAATCCCTCCACAGCCCTAAGGGTAAAGGTTGTAAGTAATGCCCTGGGGGCAAATAAGGTTTTTATTGAAAGTTTTGCAGTATAGACTTGAAAAATGGTTCATTCGATTGGAAATTTAAAGTGCCAGTGCCCTTTTTAATAGTCGAAAGTGATTTGAGGGCAACTAACCCCTCTCTCACGCCCACTTTTTCCCCAAACACATCCAGTCAAAATTTTGAGACAGCTATTTTGTTCAACGTAGTTAAAAATTCAGAAAATTAGGTCTTTGAGGATGACAACCCCCCCCCATAGTCCTCAGGTTAAGATTTGTAAGTTCTGCCTTGGGGGCATATAAGGTTCTTATAGAAAGCGTTGTTGTAGAAACTTCAAAAAGGTCTCATTGGATTGGAAATTGAAATGGCTAGTGCCCTTTTTAATAGTCAAAAGTGATTGGAAGGCAACTAACACCCCTTCCACGCCCACCATTTATCCAAAAACATCCAATCAAAATTTTGAGATATCCGTTTTGTTCAAAGTAGTTGAAAGGTCAGGAAATAATATCTTTGAGGATGACACTCCCCCCATAGCCCTCAGGGTAAGGGTGGTAAGTTATGTTCTGGGGGCATATAGGGTTTTTATTGAAAGTTTTGTCGTAGAATCGTAGAAACTTGAAAAAGAGCTCATTCGATTGCAAATTCAAAGGGCCAGTGCCCTTTTTAATAGTCGAAAGTGATTTGAGGGTAACTAACCCCCCTCTCACGTCCACTTTTTCCCCAAACACATCCAATCAAAATTTTTGGATATTCATTTTGTTCAGCGTAGTTAAAAGTCTGAGAAATTAGGTCTTTGAGGATGATAGCCCCCTCAGAGCCCTCGGGGCAAGGGTTGTAAGTTATGCCCTGGAAGCATATAAGGTTTTTATAGAATGTGATGTTGTTTGGTTCTTTCAATTGGAAATTAGAAAGGCTTGTGCCCTTTTTAATAGTCAAAAGTGATTGGAGGATAACTAACACCCCTCTGACGACCACCATTTCCCCAAACACATCCAATCACAGTTTTGAGATAGCCATTTGGTCTACGTAGTTAAAAATTCTGGAAATTATGTTTTTGAGGATGAGACTCTCCCCACAAGTAGAAGGGCCCCTATTGATCCCACGCCCACCACGTGGTTTATGGTTTTCTCACTGAGAATGAAAAAACAGGAATTTTCTCACTTGAAAAAACATGAATTTTCTCACTTTTATGGTTGTTTTCTTGGATGGTTATGTGTGTTGGTCAATTTATTTGATGTTTTTCATGGATGTCAACAGCAATTCATGTCTGTTTTATGGTTCGTTGTCAGTGAGAATGAAAAAACAGAAACTTTCTCACATTTATGGATGTCAACAGCAATTCATGTCTGTTTTATGGTTTTTGTCAGTGAGAATGAAAAAACAGGAACTTTCTCACATTTATGGATGTCAACAGCAATTTATGTCTGTTTTATGTCTTTAGGCGAACCTAACCTGAGAAATTGATTTACATAATCGCTAGGGGAATGTATTGATTCACGAAAGGGGGAATTAAGAAACATTATGGCTTCTTTAATCTTAGGTCTGAGGGATAAACGTTCTTTAGGTCAGAGAGAAAAATTAATATTCTATTTTTAAATAGGGCTTCATTGATCTTTAGTGTCAGGAATCATAAATGACATCACTTGTTATCTTGGAATTATGCGGGAGTCTAAAGAGATAGAAATTCTATTTTTAAATACGGCTTCACTGAGCTTTAAGTCGGAGAGATAAATTGATATTCTAACGAAACCTTAATAGTTTAGCTAGGAACATTTATGAGATGAAGAGATTAACGTAGGAAAGGGTTTCCTAGAAATTTGAAATGTGAAAGCACAGAGATGCCAAAAAACAAAGGAACACACAGAAATTACTTTTAGGGGATTATTTGGGCGAAACGGTTTTAGACAGGTTATGGAATTATTTCGGCGAAACAGTTAGACATTTTAAAAGATGATTTTAGAAAGGGTTTTAGAAGAGGTTTTGAGTGTGGTCGTTATAGTAAACAAGTTCTATTTGAACAGTGTCGTGAGGTCCTCTACCCCAACCCCAAAGGGCTCCGATCGCCCTACCCCGTTCCAAAGGGCTCCAATCCCCATACCCCTATTCCGTAGGAACCCCCCGGTCCCCAAAGGTTCCCCGGGCTCCCACCCAGCCCCCCAGACCCCCAAAGGCCATCCCCAGGCCCCGTCTTTCGTTGATGTATGTTGACTGAAACCTATGATTTGGGGTGTATGGGTTGCTATTTTTGACTTTTCTGAGTTGGATTTCTTAGTCTTTCATAGTTATGTGTTGTCTGAAACGTATGATTTGGGATGGGTGGTTTGCTATTTTGACCTTTCTGAGCTGGATTTCTTAGCCTTTCATAGGTGTATGTTGTCAGAAAATTATGATTTGGGATGTGTAGTTTGCTATTTGGACTTTTCAGAGCTAGAATTCTTAGTCTCTCATAGGTGTTTGTTGTCTGAAACTTCTAGTTTGGGATGAGTAGTTTGCTATTTCAGACTTTTATGAGCTAGGCTTTCCTAGTATATCGTAGGTGAATGTTGTCAGAAAATTATGATTTGGGATATGTAAATTACTATTTTGGGCTTTTCTGAGCTAGATTTCTTAGTCCCTTATAGGTGTTTGTTGTCTCAAACCTATAGTTTGGGATGAGTAGTTTACTATTTTTGACTTTTCAGAGCTAGGTTTCTTAGCCTTTCATAGGTGTGTGTTGTCAGAAACTTATGATTTGGGATATGTAAATTACTATTTTTGACTTTTCAGAGCTAGATTTCTTAGCCTTTCATGGGTGTTTGTTGTCTGAAACCTATAGTTTGGGATGAGTAGTTTGCTTTTGGACTTTTCAGAGCTGGATTTCTTAGCCTTTCGTGGGTGTGTGTTGACTGAAACTTATGATTTGGGATATGTAAATTACTATTTCGGGCTTTTCTAAGCTATATTTCTTAGTCTTTCGTTGGTGTGTGTTGTCTGAAACCTATGATTTGGGATTTGTAGTTTTGCTTTTTGGACTTTTCAGAGCTAGGATTCTTAGTCCCTCATAGGTGTTTGTTGTCTGAAACCTATAGTTTGGGATGAGTAGTTTGCTATTTCAGGCTTTTCTGAGCTAAGGTTTCTTAGTATTTCATAGGTGTGTGTTGTCTGAAACTTATGACTTGAGGTGTCTAATTTGCTATTTCAGGCCTTTCTGAGCTAAGGTTTCATAGTATTTCGTAGGTGAATGTTGTCTGAAACTTATGATTTGGGATATGTAAATTACTATTTCGGGCTTTTCTAAGTTAGATTTCTTAGTCTTTTGTTGGTGTGTGTTGACTGAAACCTATGATTTGGGATATAAGGTTCTTAGTCTTTCGTTGGTGTGTGTTGTCTGAAACCTGGTGTGTGTTGATTGAAACCTATGATTTGGGATATAAGGTTCTTAGTCTTTCGTTGGTGTGTGTTGTCTGAAACCTATGATTTGGGATTTGTAGTTTGCTTTTTGGACTTTTCAGAGCTAGGATTCATAGTCCCTCATATATGTTTGTTGTCTGAAACCTATAGTTTGGGATGAGTAGTTTGCTATTTCAGGCTTTTCTGAGCTAAGGTTTCCTAGTATTTCGTAGGTGTGTGTTGTCTGAAACTTATGATTTGAGGTGTGTAATTTGCTATTTCAGGCTTTTCTGAGCTAAGGTTTCATAGTATTTCGTAGGTGAATGTTGTCTGAAACTTATGATTTGGGATATGTAAATTACTATTTCGGGCTTTTCTAAGCTAGATTTCTTAGTCTTTTGTTGATGTGTGTTGTCTGAAACCAATGATTTGGGATGGGTGGGTTGCTATTTTTGACTTTTCTGAGCTGGATTTCTTAGCCTTTCATAGGTATGTGTTGTCTGAAACCTATGATTTGGGATGGTTAATTTGCTATTTTTGACTTTTCTGAGCTAGGTTTCTTAGCCTTTCATAGGTGTGTGCTGTCAGAAAATTATGATTTGGGATTTGTAGTTTGCTTTATAGACTTTTCAGAGCTAGGATTCTTAGTCCCTCATAGGTGTTTGTTGTCTGAAACCTATAGTTTGGGATGAATAGTTTGCTATTTCAAGCTTTTCTGAGCTAAGGTTTCTTAGTATTTCATAGGTGTGTGTTGTCTGAAACTTATGATTTGAGGTATGCAATTTGCTATTTCCGACTTTTCATAACCAGATTTCTTAGTCTTTCGTAGGTGTGTGTTGACTGAAACCTATGATTTGGGAATGAGTGGTTTGCTATTTTTGACTTTTCTGAGCTAGATTTCTTAGCATTTCATAGGTGTGTGCTTTCAGAAAATTATGATTTGGGAGGTGTAGTTTGCTTTTTGGACTTTTCAGAGCTAGGATTCTTAGTCCCTCATAGGTGTTTGTTGTCTGAAACTTCTAGTTTGGGATGAGTAGTTGGATATTTCAGGCTTTTCTGAGCTAAGGTTTCTTAGTATTTCGTAGGTGAAGCTTCCACGTCGGTTTTAAGTTCACCAAGACATAAAAAATTTAAAGTTCAGTTCTAATTTTTCCACAGAAGATAGGAAAAGTTATACTATGATTGTGATTATTTTCTATGAAGATAGAAAGTTTCACTTTAATTCTAAATTTTCTTAAATTAAGTTCCGACTTTTCTCAAAGAGATGAAAAACTTTAAAGTTCAATTTAAAATTTTCTCAACGAAGTCAAGGAAAGTTCAAGTTCTCTTCTGAATTTTCTCAATGAAAAAGAAATTAGTCATTGATCATTTATATTTTTCCAAATAATATAAAAATTTTCCACTTTAGTTCAGATCTGTCTCGAAGAGATGAAAAATTTAAAATACTATTCCAAATTTTTCACAGAAGATAAAAAAGTTCAAGTTCTCTTCGGAATTTTACCAAAGAACAAAATTTAATTCTAATTTCTCCAGAGAAAACAAAAATCTTCCACTTCAGTTCTTTATTTCACAAAGACATAAAGAAATTTAGAGTTCAATTCTAAATTTTTCGGTGGAAGATAGAAAAAGTAATATCATACTTGTGAATATTTTCACGGAAGATAAAAAGTTCTAGTTCAATTTAAAATTTTCTCAACGAAGTGAAGAAAAGTTCAAGTTCTCTACTGAATTTTACCAAAGAACACAATTCAATTCTAATTTCTCCAGAGAAAATAAAAATCTTCCACTTAAGTTCTTTATTTCACAAAGACATAAAGAAATTTAAAGTTCAATTCTAAATTTTTCAGTGGAAGATAGAAAAAGTAATACCATACTTGTGAATATTTTCCCGGAAGATAAAAACTTCTAGTTCAATTTAAAATTTTCTCAACGAAGTGAAGAAGAATTCAAGTTCTCTTCTGAATTTTACCAAAGAACACAATTGAATTCTAATTTCACCAGAGAAAATAAAAATCTTCCACTTCAGTTCTTTATTTCACAAAGACATAAAGAAATTTAAAGTTCAATTCTAAATTTTGCGGTGGAAGATAGAAAAAGTAATACCATACTTTTGAATATTTTCACGGAACATAAAAAGTTCTAGTTCAATTTAAAATTTTCTCAACGAAGTGAAGAAAAGTTCAAGTTCTCTACTGAATTTTACCAAAGAACACAATTCAATTCTAATTTCTCCAGAGAAAACAAAAATCTTCCACTTAAGTTCTATATTTTACAAAGACATAAAGAAATTTAGAGTTCAATTCTAAATTTTTTCGTTGGAAGATAGAAAAAGTAATACCATACTTCTGAATATTTTCACGGAACATAAAAAGTTCTAGTTCAATTTAAAATTGTCTCCACGAAGTGAAGAAAAGTTCAAGTTCTCTACTGAATTTTACCAAAGAACACAATTCAATTCTAATTTCTCCAGAGAAAACAAAAATCTTCCACTTAAGTTCTATATTTTACAAAGACATAAAGAAATTTAGAGTTCAATTCTAAATTTTTTCGTTGGAAGATAGAAAAAGTAATACCATACTTGTGAATATTTTCCCGGAAGATAAAAAGTTCTAGTTCAATTCAAAATTTTCTCAACGAAGTGAAGAAGAATTCAAGTTCTCTTCTGAATTTTACCAAAGAACATAATTCAATTCTAATTTCACCAGAGAAAATCAAAATCTTCCACTTAAGTTCTTTATTTCACAAAGACATAAAGAAATTTAAAGTTCAATTCTAAATTTTTCGGTGGAAATAAAAAAAAGTAATACCATACTTGTGAATATTTTCCCGGAAGATAAAAAGTTCTAGTTCAATTTTAAATTTTCTCAACGAAGTGAAGAAAAATTCAAGTTCTCTTCTGAATTTTACCAAAGAACACAATTAAATTCTAATTTCACCAGAGAAAATCAAAATCTTCCACTTAAGTTCTTTATTTCACAAAGACATAAAGAAATTTAAAGTTCAATTCTAAATTTTTCGGTGGAAATAAAAAAAAGTAATACCATACTTGTGAATATTTTCCCGGAAGATAAAAAGTTCTAGTTCAATTTAAAATTTTCTCAACGAAGTGAAGAAAAATTCAAGTTCTCTTCTGAATTTTAGCAGAGAACACAATTCAATTCTAATTTCACCAGAGAAAATAAAAATCTTCCACTTCAGTTCTATATTTCACAAAGACATAAAGAAATTTAAAGTTCAATTCTAAATTTTACGGTGGAAGATAGAAAAAGTAATACCATACCTGTGAATAGTTTCTCGAAAAGATGAAAAATTTAAAATACTGTTCAAAATTTTTCACAGAAGATAAAAAAGTTCAAGTTCTCTTCGGAATTTTACCAAAGAACACAATTCAATTCTAATTTCTCCAGAGAAAATAAAAATCTTCCACTTAAGTTCTTTATTTCACAAAGACATAAAGAAATTTAAAGTTCAATTCTAAATTTTTCGATGGAAGATCGAAAAAGTAATACCATACTTGTGAATATTTTCCCGGAAGATAAAAAGTTCTAGTTCAATTTACAATTTTCTCAACGAAGTGAAGAAAAGTTCAAGTTCTCTTCTCAATTTTACTAAAGAACACAATTCAATTCTAATTTCACCAGAGAAAATAAAAATCTTCCACTTCAGTTCTTTATTTCACAAAGACATAAAGAAATTTAAAGTTCAATTCTAAATTTTTCGGTGGAAGATAGAAAAAGTAATACCATACTTGTGAATATTTTCACGGAAGATAAAAAGTTCTAGTTCAATTTAAAATTTTCTCAACGAAGTGAAGAAAAGTTCAAGTTCTCTTCTGAACTTTACCAAAGAACACACTTCAATTCTAATTTCTCCAGAGAAAATAAAAATCTTCCACTTAAGTTTTAAGTTCCACAATGAAATAAAGAAATTTAAAGTTCTATTCTAAATTTTTAAATGCAAGATAGAAAAAGTAATACTATGATTGTGATTATTTTCAATGAAGATCAAAAGTTTCACTTTACTTATAATTTTTCTTAAATTCAGTTCTGATTTTTCTCAAAGAGATGAAAAATTTAAAGTTCTGTTCCAAATTTTTCATAGAAGATAGAAAAAGTTATACATTGATTGTGAATATTCAACATGAAGATAAGGAACTCCACTTTAATTCAGAGCTTTCTCGAAGAAGTGCAAAATGTTCAAGTTCTCTTCTGAATTTTCCTAAAGAAGAGAAAAAAGTTAGCTCAATTCTGAATTTTACCAATGAAAATGAAAAAACCTTCCACTTCAGTTCATAATTTCTCAAAGACATAAAAATTTAAAGTTCAGTTCTAAATTTTTCTGTAGGAGATAGGAAAAGTTATACTATGATTGTGATTATTTTCCAGTGAAGATAAAAAGTTTCACTTTAATTCTAATTTTCTTAAATTCAGTTCCGGTTTTTTGCAGAGATGAAAAATTTAAAGTTTTGTTCCAAATTTTTCATAGAAGATAGAAAAAGTTATACATTGATTTTGAATCTTCGACATGAAGATAAGGTGCATCACTTTAATTCTGAGTTTTCTCGAAGAAGTGCAAAATGTTCAAGTTCTCTTCTGAATTTTCTTAAAGAAGATAAAAAAGTTAGCTCAATTCTAAATTTTACCAATGAAAATGAAAAAAGCTTCCACTTCAGTTCTTAATTTCTCAAAGACATAAAAAATTCATAGTTCTCTTCTAATTTTTCCAAGAAAATAAAAAAGGTTCCACTTCAGTTCTGGTTTTTTCTCAAAGAGATGAAAAATTTAAAGTTCTATTCTAATTTTAAATTAAATTTTAGCTCCTTTGTCTTATGGATTTACCCATCAAATTTTTAAATTAGAAAATGAGTGACTCCTTCTATTATTAAAGACAGTCGTTCAAACTCGTTCATCTAACCTCCAAAACAATAGGTTGGGTTAGGTATAAATAAATATTAATAAATAAATAGAAACATTTCTACATGTTTAAGTTAGGTTAGGTTAGGTTAACTTATCATGAGCGCTCATGATAAGTTAACCTAACCTTTTCTGGGGGCTATGGTTAGGTTAGGTTAGGCTAGATTAAGTTAGGTTAGATTAGGTTAGGTTAAGTTAGGTTAGGTTAGCCTACGTACGCTTCACTTAGGTTAGGTTAGGTGAGAGACAGGCAAAAAGTTAGGTGTATGATTAGGTTAGGTTAGGTTAGATTAAGTTAGGTTAGGTTAAGTTAGGTTAGGCTAGGTTAGCCTACGTACGCGCGCGTACGTAGGCTGACCTAGCCTAACCTAACTTAACCTAACCTAACTTAATCTAACCTAACCTAACCTAATCATACACCTAACTTTTTGCCTGTCTCTCACCTAACCTAAGCTAACCTAAGTGAAGCATACGTAGGCTAACCCAACCTAACTTAACCTTACCTAATCTAACCTAACTTAATCTAGCCTAACCTAACCTAACTATACCCCCCAGAAAAGGTTAGGTTAACTTATCATGAGCGCTCATGATGAGTTAACCTAACCTAACCTAACTTAAACATGTAGAAATGTTTCTATTTATTTATTAATATTTATTTATACCTAACCTAACCTATTGTTTTGGAGGTTAGATGAACTAGTTTGAACGATTTTCTTTAATAATAGAACGAGTCACTCATTTTCTAATTTAAAAATTTGATGGGTAAATCCATAAGACAAAGGAGCTAAAATTTAATTTAAAATTAGAATAGAACTTTAAATTTTTCATCTCTTTGAAAAAAAACCAGAACTGAAGTGGAACCTTTTTTATTTTCTTGGAAAAATTAGAAGAGAACTTTGAATTTTTTATGTCTTTGAGAAATTAAGAACTGAAGTGGAAGGTTTTTTCATTTTCATTGGTAAAATTCAGAATTGAGCAACTTTTTTCTCTTCTTTAAGAAAATTCAGAAGAGAACTTGAACATTTTGCACTTCTTCGAGAAAACTCAGAATTAAAGTGATGCACCTTATCTTCATGTCGAAGATTCAAAATCAATGTATAACTTTTTCTATCTTCTATGAAAAATTTGGAACAAAACTTTAAATTTTTCATCTCTTTGCAAAAAATCGGAACTGAATTTAAGAAAATTAGAATTAAAGTGAAACTTTTTATCTTCACTGGAAAATAATCACAATCATAGTATAACTTTTCCTATCTTCTACAGAAAAATTTAGAACTGAACTTTAAATTTTTATGTCTTTGAGAAATTATGAACTGAAGTGGAAGGTTTTTTTCATTTTCATTGGTAAAATTCAGAATTGAGCTAACTTTTTTCTCTTCTTTAAGAAAACTCAGAAGAGAACTTGAACAATTTGCACTTCTTCGAGAAAACTCAGAATTAAAGTGGAGTTCCTTATCTTCATGTTGAATATTCACAATCAATGTATAACTTTTTCTATCTTCTATGAAAAATTTGGAACAGAACTTTAAATTTTCATCTCTTTGAGAAAAATCAGAACTGAATTTAAGAAAAATTATAAATAAAGTGAAACTTTTGATCTTCATTGAAAATAATCACAATCGTAGTATTACTTTTTCTATCTTTCATCTAAAAATTTAGAATAGAACTTTAAATTTCTTTATTTCATTGTGGAACTTAAAACTGAAGTGGAAGATTTTTATTTTCTCTGGAGAAATTAGAATTGAAGTGTGTTCTTTGGTAAAGTTCAGAAGAGAACTTGAACTTTTCTTCACTTCGTTGAGAAAATTTTAAATTGAACTAGAAATTTTTATCTTCCGTGAAAATATTCACAAGTATGGTATTACTTTTTCTATCTTCCACCGAAAAATTTAGAATTGAACTTTAAATTTCTTTATGTCCTTGTGAAAAGAAGAACTGAAGTGGAAGATTTTTATTTTCTCCGGTGAAATTAGAATTGAATTGTGTTCTTTAGTAAAATTGAGAAGAGAACTTGAACTTTTCTTTACTTCGTTGAGAAAATTGTAAATTGAACTAGAACTTTTTATCTTCCGGGAAAATATTCACAAGTATGGTATTACTTTTTCTATCTTCCACCGAAAAATTTAGAATTGAACTTTAAATTTCTTTATGTCTTTGTGAAATAAAGAACTTAAGTGGAAGATTTTTATTTTCTCTTGAGAAATTAGAATTGAATTGTGTTCTTTGGTAAAATTCCGAAGAGAACTTGAACTTTTTTATCTTCTGTGAAAAATTTGGAACAGTATTTTAAATTTTTCATCTTTTCGAGAAAATATTCACAGGCTTGGTATTACTTTTTCTATCTTCCACCGATAAATTTAGAATTGAACTTTAAATTTCTTTATGTCTTTGTGAAATATAGAACTGAAGTGGAAGATTTTTATTTTCTCTGGTGAAATTAGAATTGAATTGTGTTCTCTGCTAAAATTCAGAAGAGAACTTGAATTTTTCTTCACTTCGTTGAGAAAATTTTAAATTGAACTAGAACTTTTTATCTTCCGGGAAAATATTTACAAGTATGGTATTACTTTTTCTATCTTCCACTGAAAAATTTAGAATTGAACTTTAAATTTCTTTATGTCTTTGTGAAATAAAGAACTTAAGTGGAAGATTTTTATTTTCTCTAGATAAATTAGAATTGAATTGTGTTCTTTGGTAAAATTCAGTAGGGAACTTGAACTTTTCTTCACTTCGTTGAGAAAATTTTAAATTGAACTAGAACTTTTTATGTTCCGGGAAAATATTCACAAGTATGGTATTACTTTTTCTATCTTCCACCGAAAAATTTAGAATTGAACTTTAAATTTCATTATGTCTTTGTGAAATAAAGAACTGAAGTGTAAGATTTTTGTTTTCTCTGAAGAAATTAGAATTGAATTATGTTCTTCGGTAAAATTCCGAAGAGAACTTGAACTTTTTTATCTTCTCTGAAAAATTTGGAACAGTATTTTAAATTTTTCATCTCTTCGAGAAAATATTCACAAGTATGGTATTACTTTTTCTATCTTCCACGGAAAAATTTAGAATTGAACTTTAAATTTCTTTATGTCTTTGTGAAATAAAGAACTTAAGTGGAAGATTTTTATTTTCTCTGGTGAAATTAGAATTGAATTATGTTCTTTGGTAAAATTCAGAAGAGAACTTAAATTCTTCTTCACTTCGTTGAGAAAATTTTGAATTGAACTAGAACTTTTTATCTTCCGGGAAAATATTCACAAGTATGGTATTACTTTTTCTATCTTCCAACGAAAAAATTTAGAATTGAACTCTAAATTTCTTTATGTCTTTGTAAAACATAGAACTTAAGTGGAAGATTTTTGTTTTCTCTGGAGAAATTAGAATTGAATTGTGTTCTTTGGTAAAATTCAGTAGAGAACTTGAACTTTTCTTCACTTCGTTGAGAAAATTTTAAATTGAACTAGAACTTTTTATGTTCCGTGAAAATATTCACAAGTATGGTATTACTTTTCCTATCTTCCACCGAAAAATTTAGAATTGAACTTTAAATTTCTTTATGTCTTTGTGAAATAAAGAACTGAAGTGGAAGATTTTAATTTTCTCTGGTGAAATTAGAATTGAATTGTGTTCTTTGGTAAAATTCAGAAGAGAACTTGAATTCTTCTTCACTTCGTTGAGAAAATTTTAAATTGAACTAGAACTTTTTATCTTCCGGGAAAATATTCACAAGTATGGTATTACTTTTTCTATCTTCCACTGAAAAATTTAGAATTGAACTTTAAATTTCTTTATGTCTTTGTGAAATAAAAAACTTAAGTGGAAGATTTTTATTTTCTCTGGATAAATTAGAACTGAATTGTGTTCTTTGGTAAAATTCAGTAGGGAACTTGAACTTTTCTTCACTTCGTTGAGAAAATTTAAAATTGAACTAGAACTTTTTATCTTCCGTGAAAATATTCACAAGTATGGTATTACTTTTTCTATCTTCCACCGAAAAATTTAGAATTGAACTCTAAATTTCTTTATGTCTTTGTGAAATAAAGAACTGAAGTGGAAGATTTTTGTTTTCTCTGGAGAAATTAGAATTAAATTTTGTTCTTTGGTAAAATTCCGAAGAGAACTTGAACTTTTTTATCTTCTGTGAAAAATTTGGAATAGTATTTTAAATTTTTCATCTCTTCGAGACAGATCGGAACTAAAGTTGAAAATTTTTATATTATTTGGAAAAATAGAAATGATCAATGACTAATTTCTTTTTCATTGAGAAAATTCAGAAGAGAACTTGAACTTTCCTTGACTTCGTTGAGAAAATTTTAAATTGAACTTTAAAGTTTTTCGTCTCTTTGAGAAAAGTCGGAACTGAATTTAAGAAAATTTAGAATTAAAGTGAAACTTTCTATCTTCGTAGAAAATAATCACAATCATAGTATAACTTTTCCTATCTTCTGTGGAAAAATTAGAACTGAACTTTAAATTTTTTTATGTCTTGGTGAACTTAAAACTGACGTGGAAGCTTCACCTACGAAATACTAAGAAACCTTAGCTCAGAAAAGCCTTATATATCCAACTACTCATCCCAAACTAGAAGTTTCAGACAACAAACACCTATGAGGGACTAAGAATCCTAGCTCTGAAAAGTCCAAAAAGCAAACTACACCTCCCAAATCATAATTTTCTGAAAGCACACACCTATGAAATGCTAAGAAATCTAGCTCAGAAAAGTCAAAAATAGCAAACCACTCATTCCCAAATCATAGGTTTCAGTCAACACACACCTACGAAAGGCTAAGAAATCCAGCTCAGAAAAGTCAAAAAATAGCAACCCACACATCCCAAATCATAGGTTTCAAACACCACATACCTACGAAAGACTAAGAAATCTGGTTATGAAAAGTCGGAAATAGCAAATTGCATACCTCAAATCATAAGTTTCAGACAACACACACCTATGAAATACTAAGAAACCTTAGCTCAGAAAAGCTTGAAATAGCAAACTATTCATCCCAAACTATAGGTTTCAGACAACAAACACCTATGAGGGACTAAGAATCCTAGCTCTGAAAAGTCTATAAAGCAAACTACAAATCCCAAATCATAATTTTCTGACAGTACGCACCTATGAAAGGCTAAGAAACCTAGCTCAGAAAAGTCAAAAATAGCAAATTAACCATCCCAAATCATAGGTTTCAGACAACACATACCTATGAAAGGCTAAGAAATCCAGCTCAGAAAATTCAAAAATGGCAACCCACCCATCCCAAATCATTGGTTTCAGACAACACACATCAACAAAAGACTAAGAAATCTAGCTTAGAAAAGCCCGAAATAGTAATTTACATATCTCAAATCATAAGTTTCAGACAACATTCACCTACGAAATACTATGAAACCTTAGCTCAGAAAAGCCTTAAATAGCAAATTACACACCTCAAATCATAAGTTTCAGACAACACACACCTACGAAATACTAGGAAACCTTAGCTCAGAAAAGCCTGAAATAGCAAACTACTCATCCCAAACTATAGATTTCAGACAACAAACATATATGAGGGACTATGAATCCTAGCTCTGAAAAGTCCAAAAAGCAAACTACAAATCCCAAATCATAGGTTTCAGACAACACACACCAACGAAAGACTAAGAACCTTATATCCCAAATCATAGGTTTCAGTCAACACACACCAGGTTTCAGACAACACACACCAACGAAAGACTAAAAACCTTATATCCCAAATCATAGGTTTCAGACAACACACACCAACGAAAGACTAAGAAATCTAGCTTAGAAAAGCCCGAAATAGTAATTTACATATCCCAAATCATAAGTTTCAGACAATATTCACCTGCGAAATACTATGAAACCTTAGCTCAGAAAGGCCTGAAATAGCAAATTAGACACCTCAAGTCATAAGTTTCAGACAACACCCACCTATGAAATACTAAGAAACCTTAGCTCAGAAAAGCCTGAAATAGCAAACTACTCATCCCAAACTATAGGTTTCAGACAACAAACACCTATGAGGGACTAAGAATCCTAGCTCTGAAAAGTCCAAAAAGCAAAACTACAAATCCCAAATCATAGGTTTCAGACAACACACACCAACGAAAGACTAAGAAATCTAGCTTAGAAAAGCCCGAAATAGTAATTTACATATCCCAAATCATAAGTTTCAGTCAACACACACCCACGAAAGGCTAAGAAATCCAGCTCTGAAAAGTCCAAAAGCAAACTACTCATCCCAAACTATAGGTTTCAGACAACAAACACCCATGAAAGGCTAAGAAATCTAGCTCAGAAAAGTCAAAAATAGTAATTTACATATCCCAAATCATAAGTTTCTGAAAACACACACCTATGAAAGGCTAAGAAACCTAGCTCTGAAAAGTCAAAAATAGCAAACTACTCATCCCAAACTATAGGTTTGAGACAACAAACACCTATGAGGGACTAAGAAATCTAGCTCAGAAAAGCCCGAAATAGTAATTTACATATCCCAAATCATAATTTTCTGACAACATTCACCTACGATATACTAGGAAAGCCTAGCTTATAAAAGTCTGAAATAGCAAACTACTCATCCCAAACTAGAAGTTTCAGACAACAAACACCTATGAAAGACTAAGAATTCTAGCTCTGAAAAGTCCAAATAGCAAACTACACATCCCAAATCATAATTTTCTGACAACACACACCTATGAAAGGCTAAGAAATCCAGCTCAGAAAGGTCAAAATAGCAAACCACCCATCCCAAATCATAGGCTTCAGACAACACATACCTATGAAAGACTAAGAAATCCAACTCAGAAAAGTCAAAAATAGCAACCCATACACCCCAAATCATAGGTTTCAGTCAACATACATCAACGAAAGACGGGGCCCGGGGATGGCCTTTGGGGGTCTGGGGGGCCGGGTGGGAGCCCGGGGAACCTTTGAGGACCGGGGGGTTCCTTCGGAATTGGGGTATGGGGATTGGAGCCCTTTGGATCGGGGTAGGGCGATCGGGGCCCTTTGGGGTTGGGGTAGAGGACCTCACGACACTGTTCAAATAGAACTTGTTTACTATAACGACCACACTCAAAACCTCTTCTAAAACCCTTTCTAAAATCATCTTTTAAAATGTCTAACTGTTTCGCCGAAATAATTCCATAACCTGTCTAAAACCGTTTCGCCCAAATAATCCCCTAAAAGTAATTTCTGTGTGTTCCTTTTGTTTTTTGGCATCTCTGTGCTTTCAAATTTCAAATTTCTAGGAAACCCTTTCCTACGTTAATCTCTTCATCTCATAAATGTTCCTAGCTAAACTATTAAGGTTTCGTTAGAATATCAATTTATCTCTCCGACTTAAGCTCAGTGAAGCCGTCTTTATTCAAAAAGGAATCATTCGATTAGAAATTGAAACGGCTAGTACCCTTCTTAATAGTCGAAAGCGATTGGAGGGCAAGTAACCCCCCTCGCACACCCACCATTTCCCCAAACACATCCAATCAAAATTTTGAGATAAACATTTTGTTCAACGTAGTTGAAAGGTTCAGAAATTATGTCTCTGAGGATGACAATCCCCTCACAGCCCCCAGGGCAAGGGTTCTAAGTAATGCCCTTGTGGCATGTAAAGTTTTTATTGAAAGTGTTGTCGTAGAAACTTCAAAAGGGCTCATTCGATTGGAAATTGAAAGGGCTAGTACCTTTTTTAATAGTTGAAAGTGATTGGAGATTAACTAACGCCCCTCTCAAGCCCACCATTTCCCTAAACACGTCCAATCAAAATTTTGAGATAGCCGTTTTGTTTAACGTAGTTTAAAGTTCTGGAAATTAAGTCTATAAGGTGGATAACCCCCTCAGAGCCCTCGGGCAAGGGTTGTAAGTTATGCCCTGGAAGCATATAAGGTTTTTATAGAATGTGATGTTGTAGAAACTTCAAAAATGGCTCTTTCGATTGGAAATTAGAAGGGCATGTGCCCTTTTTAATAGTCGACAGTGATTGGAGGATAACTAAAACCCCTCTCACGACCACCATTTCCCCCAAAACATCCAATCACAATTTTGAGTAGTCATTTTGTTCTACGTAGTTAAAAATCCAGAAATTATGTTTTTGAGGATGAGACTCCCCCCAAAGCCCTTAGAGCAAGGGTTGTAAGCTACACCATGGGGGAATATATGTTTTTTATAGAGAGCGTTGTCGTAGCAAATTCAAAAAGGAATCATTCGATTGGAAATTGAAACGGCTAGTGCCCTTTTTAATAGTCGAAAGCGATTGGAGGGCAAGTAACCCCCCTCTCACACCCACCATTTCCCCAAACACATCCAATCAAAATTTTGAGATAACCATTTTGTTCAACGTAGTTGAAAGGTCCGGAAATTATTTCTTTTAGGATGACAATCCCCTCACAGTCCTCAGGGCAAGGTTTCTAAGTAATGCCCTGGTGGCATATAAAGTTTTTATTGAAAGTGTTGTCGTAGAAACTTCAAAAGGGCTCATTCGATTGGCAATTGAAAGGGCTAGTACCTTTTTTAATAGTTGAAAGTGATTGGAGATTAACTAACACCCCTCTCAAGCCCACCATTTCTCCAAACGCATCCAATCAAAATTCTGAGATAGCCATCATGTTTAACGTAGTTTAAAGTTCTGGAAATTAAGTCTTTGAGGATGACGACCCCCTCAGAGCCCTCAGGGCAAGGGTTGTAATTTATGCCCTGGGGGCATATAAGTTGTTTATAGAAATCTTTATCATAGAAACTCAAAAAGGGCTCATTTGATTGGAAATTGAAAGGGCCCTTTTTAATAGTCGAAAATTATTGGAAGGATTGACATTTTAATAGTAAATACCGATGTGGCTACAATGTATTATTATTTGTTTTGTTTAGACTAGGGCAATTCGTATCGAAGGAGTTGTCGTAGGAACTTCGAAAAGGGCTCAATGGATTATAAATAGAAAGGGCTAATGCCCTTTCTAATAGTCAAAAGTGATTGGAGGGCAACTAGTCCCCCTCCCACGCCCACCCTGCCATTTGCTCATTATGTTTAAAAACTAAATGTTGCCTTAAGATTAAAGCAAAATGCACTATGTTAACGCTAATTCTTAGTAAGGTATCTCAGCAGTATCCCAAGAACCTTTGAGGGTACTATGTTTAAACTCTCGGGGCTATTTCTGCTCTTAAAATTTAACCAAATCAAAATAGTGCAAGTGTATCCAAGCTATCAAAGACAGTAAACAGATTTTTTTTTTTAAATGGTATCAAGTTTTCTATTTCAGGTCAACTAGAGGAGGTATGAAACTAAATTAAACACTACTATTTGTGTCCAGATTTTTAAAAGGGTGTATGTTGTTAAAAATAACTGAAAAATTTTCTCCAGCATACAAATAGCAGGCCGAACAAATAGCAGGCCGAAGTCTTAAAAAAACGAAAAGATTTAAAGTATTGCTTTCTTTTTCCCTGAAAACACTATGTCAATATAAAACGAACAGAAATTAATTGAAAAAAGTTTTTACACAAAATGACTTTTTCAAAGAAAAGTAAAGAACTCCATTAAACCAAAAATGAGCAAAACTAAAATCAAACAATCTACCAAGCGTGAAAATACCCCAAATCAGCATCGATAAATAATTGAAACCCAAAACGAACAGAAATTACAATAAAAAACCGAGTCAAACTCAAAACGAGCAGAAATTAACATGAGTAGGGCTCAAAATCCCTATGCCTGCCCAAGACCAGACCATAATTTGCACTTTACAGAAAAAAAAAATACGGTACAATCCCATTTTGCTTGCCTCTCTAAAAAGTCAAGTTTGGTTGATGCTAATGAAATAAAATAAAATAGGATGAGTATATAATAGTTTAGAAACAAATTTGGGTTATATATTTGCACATTTGGGGAGATGGGGGCAAAGCATTGCATATATTAAATACGTAACCTAACCTTGGTATCCTTTTCCCCATCTAAACTCCAAAAAACCACATTTTAATATCGTATACGCAATCGAAACCACGCTATACAAAGTTTTTCTCTCAGCGGTGTGTTGAATCAAACAGTTCGTGGTAACGAACTGTAAGTAAGGAGCGACCCGGCTCAATGGTAACCGAAACTCTAGAAAACGGGTTTTTGATACCAATAGATACATCAAAAGAATCAGATTTCAATGCTGATTTCAAATATATAACTTTCATCAAGTTTAGTGCTACCCATCAAAAGTTACGCGCCTGAGAAAATTTGGCTGATTTTTGAAAAAAGGCGGAAAGACCCCCTAAAAGTTACAGAACCTTAATGAAAATCACACCATCATATTCAGCGTATCAGAGAACCCTACTGTAGAGGTTTCAAGCTCCTATCTACAAAAATGTGGAATTTTGCATTTTTTGCCAGAAGAAAGATCACGGATGCGTGTTTATTTGTTTTTTTTGTTTTTTTGTTTGTTTTTTTTCCCCAGGGGTGATCGTATCGACCCAGTGGTCCTAGAATATCGTGGGAGGGCTCATTGGAACGGAAATTAAAAGTTCTAGTGCCCTTTTTAAGTGACCAAAAAAAATGGAGGGCAACTAGGCCCCCTCCCACGCTTATTTTTTTCCCAAAGTCACCCGATCAAAATTTTGAGATAGCCATTTTGTTCAACATGGTCAAAATATGATAAATATGTCTTTTAGGATGACTTAATCCCCTGAAGTCCCCAAGGGGAGGGCTAAAAGTTATGAACTTTACCCAATGTTAACATATAGTATTGGTTATTGGGAAGTATACAGAAGTTTTCAGGAGGTTTTTTTTTCTGGTAGTGGGAGGGAAGGGTGGGTCGGGGGTTATGTTGGAGGATCTGTCCATGAAGGAAGTTTTCATGGGGGAAGGGAAATTGCCATGAAGGGGGTGCCGGACTTGCCAGCATTATTTATTGGTTATTGGGAAGTAAACAGACATTTTCAGGAAGGGTTTTTTTTCTGGAGGGGGGGGGGGCTATAGGAGGGGGTTACTCTGGAGAATATTTCCGTGGAGGATGTTTCTTTGAGGTAAGGGACATTTCTATGAAGGGGTGCCGGATTTCCAAGCATTATTTAAAAAACGATCAGAAATTAAATAAAAAAACAAGTTTTTTCAACTGAAAGTAAGAAGCAACATTAGAACTTAAAACGAACAGAAATTATAACGTATGTGAGGGGGTTCTCCCCAAGTCAATACCTCGCTCTTTACGCTACAGTTTTTTTTAGTGCTTTCAAAAGAGCTATCTATTCTAATTAAACGGCCTTTGTGATTCAGGGGTTTTTGAATCAAAATTTTTTTAACTTTTAACGTAAAGAGCGTGGTATTGACTAAGGGGAGAACCCCCTCATATACGTAATAACATATGCGTAATAAAAAAAAACAATAAAAAAACAAGCGATACGGCTCAATAGTAATCGAAACTTTTAAAAACGGAAGTTTGATGTCAATAAATGTATCAAAAGAATATGTTTATAATGCTGATTCTAAATATATAAATTTTATTAAGTTTAGTATTACTCATCAAAGGCTACGAGCCTGAGAAAATTTACCCGATTTTTTAAAGAGGGGGGAAACATCCCCTGCAAATGAAAGAATTTTAATGAAAATCACACCGTCAGATTTAGCGTATCAGAAAACCCTATTACATAGGTTTCAAGCTCATATCTGCAAAAATCTGCAACTTTGTATTTTTTGCCAGAAGAAAAATATACGAATATAGAAGTTAGTTACGTAAGTTAATTTGTAAGACATCCATTTAGCAAAAGAAAAGTAAAATTTTTATGCAAATTTTGTTTACTTATTCAATGACGGTTAGCCAAAATAAAAGTCCCCAGGGGAGGATTAAAGGTTATGAACTTTACCCAATGTTAACATATAGCATTGGTTATTGGGAAGTATACAGAAGTTTTCAGGAGGGTTTTTTTCTGGTAGTGAGGGGGGGGGGGGGGGGGGGGGGGTCGGGGGTTATTTTGGAGGATATATCCATGAAGGAAGTTTTCATGGGGGAAGGGAAATTGCCATGAAGGGGGCGCCGGACTTGCCAGTATTATTTATTGGTTATTGGGAAGTATAC
This sequence comes from Artemia sinica, assembly GCA_027921565.1. Taxonomy (NCBI): domain Eukaryota; kingdom Metazoa; phylum Arthropoda; class Branchiopoda; order Anostraca; family Artemiidae; genus Artemia; species Artemia sinica. The sequence goes on along the minus strand of CM051271.1, from coordinate 452,828 downwards.
AGACATTTTCAGGATGGATTTTTTTTCTGGAGGATGGGGCTGGAGGAGGGGGTTACTCGGTAGAATCTTTCCGTGGAGGTAGTTTCTTTGGCTTAGGGGACATTTCTATGAAGGGGTCTCCGGATTTCCAAGCATTATTTAAAAAACGATCAGAAATTAAATTAAAAAAAACAAGTTTTTTCAACTGAAAATAAGAAGCAACATTAGAATTTAAACCGAACAGAAATTATAACGTATATGAGGGGGTTCTCCCCCAAGTCAATACCTCGCTCTATACGCTACAGTTTTTTTTAGTGCTTTCAAAAGAGCTATCTATTCTAACTAAACGGCCTTTGTGATTCAGGGGTTTGTGAATTAAATTTGTTTTTATGTTTTAACGTAAAGAGCGAGGTATTGACTAAGGGGAGAACCCTAACATATACGTAATAACATATACGTAATAAAAAAAACAATAAAAAAAAAGCGATACGGCTCACTAGTGATCGAAACTTTTAAAAACCGAATTTTGATGTCAATAAATGTATCAAAAGAATGGGTTTATAATGCTGATTCTAAATATATAAATTTTATTAAGTTTAGTATTACTCATCAAAGGCTACGAGCCTGAGAAAATTTACCCGATTTTTTAAAGAGGGGGAAACATCCCCTACAAGTGAAAGAATTTTAATGAAAATCCAGATTCAGCGTATCAGAAAACCCTATTACATAGGTTTCAAGCTCATATCTGCAAAAATCTGCAACTTTGTATTTTTTGCTAGAAGAAAAATATACGAATATAGAAGTTAGTTACGTAAGTTAATTTGTAAATTACGTCATAACCAAATTTAGAGACATCTATTTAGCAAAATAAAAGCAAATTTTAATGCAAATTTTGTTTACTTATTCAATGACGGTGAGCCAAAATAAAAGTTGCATTAACTAAAAAACGATCAGAAATTAAATAAAAAAAACAAGTTTTTTAAACTGAAAGTAAGGAGCGACATTAAAACTTAAAACGAACAGAAATTATTCCGTATATGAAAGGGGCTGTCCCCTCCTCACCGCCTCGCTCTTTACACTAAAGTTTGACTTTGTCTCATAACTTTATTTTTTAAAACAATATAAACTTTAGCGTAAAGAGCGAAGCGTTCAGGAGGGGACAGCCCCTTTCATATACGGAATAATTTCTGTTCGTTTTAAGTTTTAATGTCGCTCCTACTTTCAGTTTAAAAAACTTGTTTTTTTTATTTAATCATCTTGTAAACACGGGTTTTTCAAAGCGTCTCTGTCGTTTGACTGTAGCTTAGTATCTCTTGTTGGACTTCTTTAGAGAGGCTCGCAAAATGGGATTTTACCAAAAATACAAATGAATGTGCATTGTCAGGTTTGTATAGCTACATATACTGATATTTAGTAAGCAAAATGTTAATTTTAGTTGATTTATTAAAGTTATAAAAGTAAAAACATTTATATTTTTTCGGTAAAGTACAAGTTATGTTCTGGCCTTGGGAAGTCATTGGGCTTTTGAGCCCTACTCATGTTAATTTCTGCCCGTTTTGAGTTTGACTCATTTTTTTTATTGTAATTTCTGTTCGTTTTGGGTTGCATTTATTTATCGATGCTGATTTGTGGTAGCTTCACGCTTGTTAGATTATTTGATTTTATTTTTGCTCATTTTTAATTTAATGGAGTTCTTTACTTTTCTTTGAAAAACTTATTTTGTGGAAAAAAGTTTTTTTAATTAATTACTCTAAATAGCTGAGTCAAACTTAAAAAGAGCAAAATTTAAAATGACTAAAACACAACATGAAGATTGTCAGTTTAACATACAGAGGCTGATATGTATTCCTTAAAGTTTCACTAAATTTTTATTTGCTACAGTCAAAAACGTAAAATTTTTTTTAAATCTATCTTGTTTGAGTAAAGTGCAAATTTTGTCTCGTCTTGAGAAGGCGTGGGGGTTATCAACACTGCTGATTTTATATTGGATCCTTTTTTATTTGACTCGATTATTTATTGAAATTTCTTTTCGTTTTCGGTTTCATTTATTTGTTAATGGAGATTTTTGGTAGTTTTATGCCTGGAAGAATATTTGAAATTATTTTTAATGTTTTTGGTTAAATGGAGCTTTTTACTTTTCTCTAAGAAATTTGTCTCTTGGAATTTCTTTTAATTTATTTTTGTTCAATTTTTAGTAAAATAGTCTTTCCAGGGAGAAAAAAAAATAATATTCCACATCTTTATCTTTTTCTGTAAGAATCTATATTTCCGCTTACTATTTGTATGTTTGAGAAACTTTTTCACTATGTTTAATCCTGAGACAAATAGCATCGTTCAATTTAATTTTAAACCTCATCAAGTTAACCTGAAAAAAAAAACAACATAATGTCATTCCCAAAAATTCTATCTATGCTCTTTGACAACCTGGATACACTTACGTATGAATACGCTATTTCAACAAGAAATCGTAGTGACATAGATGTCGATCTTGCTTTCAAATTGTTCTTTAAGTATCATAATGTGCCGAAAGGAGGTTGCGAACTCAAAGGAAGAAGTTGAATTATGGTTTGAAAGCTTAGACTTTAGTTCCTCCAGTGTCCCCAGAGGCACACAGGGCATCAATGAGTAGCCTTCAGTCCTTCCTCAAGTGATCTTCTAAGTATATATCCTCCCACTCTAGGATGAGACAAAGGTGGAGGGCTTACCTTCTCTGCTCTGTTCCAATCAGAGCATTCTTATGTCTTCCTCGGCGACGGTTGCATTAAGGTTCACAGTGGAGGATTATTTTAGGAAGTCTATGATCTGAATGATAAGACATCACAATATTCGTTGCCTCACAACACGGATTATATCTTGCTTGCATGTGCCAGTAGGAATATCCTTGTTGCAAATATAATAACTTAAGTTGATTCTTAGGATCCGTTGAAAAGGCGTCAAAACGTTATCCTTTTCTGCAGTTAGCTTAGAAATTTCATAGAGTAACTAAGAACAGACAAAAAATTGCTCTGGAATAGTTTAAATTTCAGTTTCTATGGGTTTAGTCAAGTTACGGACGTAAATACTGCTGTTAAGAATATTTGAAATATTTGAGAATATTTTTGAAGAACCTGATCGGTGCGAGATTTTGTTATCGTTTTTGTTTGTGTACGTTAAGTACTAGCTCTTACGTACAGCTCTTAAGTACTAGCTTTGCAAAATAAGATATACTTCAGATGGTTTAGTTCTGGTACTGTGTGAGCTCCAGGAAAAATAGTTAACATCTAATGAATTTGGAATAAAAGGATTTTTCGTTTTAAACAAGGAGTGTGGGTGGATGATAACTGTAAATCCTTTTGGATATATATAGGCTTTTTAAACACAAAAACTCAAAGCTAAGAGGCTTTTTTTTGACCTGAACCTGAAGCATCTAGGATAAAAGTTACTATTGGCTAACATAATAGAAATTTCTCCAATTTTCCACGTCTTCGGCTTAACAAATAAGCATTTATAGTTGGACTATCTAATAAATTTTCCATTATTAAAAACACTAGCAAAATACTTTTCATGGCTGTGTATATCTGTAACACGAGACCCGAACACCTTGATTCGGTATATCGTTCCAAAAATATTTTTAGTGTTTAATTATATTTAGGAGAAAAAGGAGGAGACTTATTAACAAACTGATCAGTATTGACTGTGCTGAAAAAATAAGCTGCAACTACTTTGACTTTTTCAGAGAGAGAAAAAAGGATTTTATTAAAAAAAGTTAAAACATATTAACAACAAAACCCTAAGTTTATAAAACTTGTATGGGTAGACATAACTCTTAACAAAACCCTACATACACAATTACTACCAGCCATCCTTACCCCCCCCCCCCCCCCCCAATGAAAACACACTGAATAATAACGAAATAAAGAGATACAAATAAACGAAATAAATGAATTTTTAATAAACTTGACGACCCTACTGGATACGGAAGACCAAAAATCAAAAATTATTCTTCTATTCAATCTCCTCGTCACCCTCCTAAAAAACAAAACAAAAACATAATCACTCTAGAGCAAATTCACTCAGCATGGATTAAAGTTCATAATTAGACAAACTGCGTCTTTTATTTACTGTGAAATTCATTTAGCTTGTCAATTGTCAAAATAGGCTGAGGTAATGGTTCCAATACCTGGGGGCCAATATAGGAAAAACAGGACGCTTTGTATCAACCTGAGGTCGCCTAACAAGTGACGATGCTCAAATCGAATATCTATGGAAATTAATTAAAAAAAACTTTCCGAAAAATATATTTTCAAAGAAAAGTAAAGGCCATTTTAAACTTAAGCTCAGCATATACAAATACCTGTTAAAATTCATACTCAAAACGACCAGAAATTACTATTAAAGAATAAATGAAACCCAAAACGAACAGAAATTAAATAAACAATCATAGCAAAAAACATACAACAAGTAATAATATAAGTGAATAAATAAATCTTAAAACGAGTAACGCTTAGATTGAATATGAAAATCAAGCTTAAAACGAAAAATAATCCTATTGAAGTATAAATTAAACTTAAAACGAACAGAAATTACATAAACAATCAATGCAAACAAACATACAATAGATATTAATGTAAATTAATAAAAAAATCTTAAAACAGGTGAAACTGAAATTGAATATGCAAATCAAGCTTGAAACGAACAAAAATTACTACAAACAACAGTTTGGGTATCACCTCCTTCTCTCACTGTAAAAGTCTAAAACCCACTGCGTCATTGGCGCTTTACTGAAAACCAATTTTATGACAAATATTTTCGTTTGTACTTATTATTGAAAATAAACATTAAAATTATAGTTACATTGGGAACTGATGAGCTTTCAGCAATTAATATCATTATACATCAAATATTCAGTTTAATTTATTAGCTCTTTTTAAAGTTGTTCAAGACAAATATAGTTTCACTACGAAAAAGTGTTTGGATACTGCCTCCTTCCTTAACTGTAAATAAAACCAAAAGTCTACTGCATTATTGGCGCTTAACTGAAAACGAATTATATTAAAACATTTTCTTTTCCAGTTCTTACAGCATTGAAAATAAAAATAAAATTACAGTGAAATAAATTCTTGAACGGATGGATCTTTCAACAATTAATATCATTATACATGAAATATTCAATTTGATATTGTTTGTACTTTCCAAGACTGTTTAAGACGCATATAGTTTTCAGTGAAGCGCCAATGAAACAATAGATTTCAGACTTTTACAGTGAGAGAAGGAGGTGATACCCAAACTTTTGTTTGTAGTAATTTTTGTTCGTTTCAAGCTTGAATTGCACATTCAATTTAAGTTTCACTCGTTTTAAGATTTTGTTTTTATTAATTTACATTAATATCTATTTTATATTTGTTTGCATTGATTGTTTATTTAATTTCTGTTCGTTTTAAGTTTCATGTATACTTCAATAGGAAAATATTGTTTTTCATTTTAAGCTTGATTTTCATATTCAATCCAAGCATTACTCGCTTTAAGATCTACTTATTCATTTATAATATTACTTGTTGTATGTTTTTTGCTATAATTGTCTATTTAATTTCTGTTGGTTTTGGGTTTCATTTATTCTCTAATAGTAATTTCTGGTCGTTTTGAGTTTGAATTTTAACAGGTATTTATATCTGCTGAGCTTAAGTGTAAAATGGCCTTTACTTTTCTTTGAAAAACTTATTTTTCGGAAAGATTTTTTTTTATTAATTTTTGTTCGTTTTCGATTGCAAAAAGTTCCATGTTTTTAAAAATTTCTTATTTCAAAATCAAACTTTAAAAAAAATCGAATGTTCATCAAAGTATCAAAACTGGTATTAAAGTAACAATATCAAAGTGAAAAAACGGGTTTGTGTCAACCTCGGAGTTTTTATTATTTGATGTTTGAACTATTTTTTAACAAAATGGCTATCTGAAATTTTTTATCGGATTTTTCTGGGGAAAAAGGGCGTGGGGGGGGGGCTAATTAACCTACGGTCTCTTATGAATTTTTAAAAGTGAACTAAAACTTTCTATAAATGAGCCCTCTCTGAAGTTTATACGAGAATCCCTTCTATAAGAACCATATATATCCCCAGAGTATAGCTTACAACACCTGTCCTTTGGCCCTGGGGGGTTGTGTTGACCACCGGAATTTTAATATCGGATGGTTAAACTATTTTAAAAAAAAGTCACCTCAAATTTTTATGAGATGGATTTATCCATCCGATAAACCCAAAGGCGTGGAGGGCGCGAAGGGCTAGTTGCCCTTTTATCTTTTTTCGCTCAACGGGCCCTGGGGGGTTGTGTCGACACCGGAGTTTTTGTTATCTGACCTTTAAACTATTTTGAAAAAATGGCTCTCTCAAAGTTCTCATCGGATGGGTATGAGGAAAATAGGGCGTGGAAAGGGGGACTAGTTGCCCTCCGATCTCTTTTGACTCTTAAGAAGTGAACGAGAACTTTCAATTTCCAATCATATAAGCCCTCTCCCAAGTTTATACGAGCATATCTTCCATAAGAACCATATATACCCCGAGAGCAATACTTATGACGCCTGCCCCGGGCCACAGGGGGTTGTATCGTTACAGGAGCTTTTCTTATCTGACCTTTGAACTATTTGTAACGAAATGGCCATACGTAAAGGAGTTTTGGTTATATGACCTTTGAAATATTTTTAACAAGATGGCCACCTCAAATTATTTATCAGATCTATTTGGGGAAAAGGGCTTGGGGGGATCGTAAAAAAGACACTAGAACTCTCGATTTCCAATCGAATGAGCCCCCTTTGAAGTTTATACGATGACCCCTTCTAAATGAAGTGCCACTGGGAATTTCCAATTCAATTCCAATCATATAAGCCCTCTCCCAAGTTTATACGAGCATATCTTCCATAAGAACCATATATACCCCGAGAGCAATACTTATGACGCCTGCCCCGGGCCCCAGGGGGTTGTATCGACACAGGAGCTTTTCTTATCTGACCTTTGAACTATTTGTAACGAAATGGCCATACGTAAAGGAGTTTTGGTTATATGACCTTTGAAATATTTTTAACAAGATGGCTACCTCAAATTATTTATCAGATCTATTTGGGGAAAAGGGCTTGGGGGGATCATAAAAAGGACACTAGAACTCTCGATTTCCAATCGAATGAGCCCCCTTTGAAGTTTATACGATGACCCCTTCTAAATGAAGTGCCACTGGGAAAAAATTAATTGAGTGTGGGGGGAGGCTAGCTGCCCTCCAATCACTTTTGAATCTTAACAAGTGAACAAGAACTTTCAATTTCAAATCAAACGAGCTCTCTCTGAAGTTTACAAGAGAATCCCTTCCACAAGAACTATATATGCCCCTAGAGCATTACTCATAACGCCTGCCTCCGGGCCGGGGGGGGGGGTTGCGTCGACACAAGAATTTTTCTTATCTGACCTTTGAACTATTTTTAATGAAACGGCTATTATAAAAATTTCATCAGAAGGGCTTGGGGAAAAAGGGTGTGCGGGGAGGGGAGGCTAGTTGCCCTCGGATTGCTTTTGACTCTTAAAAATTGAACTAGATCTTTCAATTTCCAATAAATTGAGCCCTCTCTGAAATTTATACGAGCAGTCCTTTCACAAAAACCGTGCATGTCCTTAGGGCGTAATTTAGAACGCCTTCTCCTGGGCCCTAGGGGGTTGTATTGACATCAGACATTTTCTTATCCGATATTTGAACTATTTTTAAAAAAATGTCTATCTCAAAATTTTCATCAGATGGGTTTAGAAAAAGAAGGCGTGTGGGGGGGGGGGCTATCTGACCTCGGATCTCTTTTTACTATTAAAAGTGAGCTCCAACTTTCAATTTCGAATCAAATGACCCCTACGAGCATCCCTTTTATAATAACCATATATGCCCCAAGGCATAACTTATCCGCCTGCCGCCGGGCCTGGGGGGTTTTGACGACACCTGAGTTTATGTTATCTGACTTTTGAGCAATTTTTAACTTAATGGCTCTCTCAAAATTTTACTGGATGCATTTGGAGAAAAAAGGGCGTGGGGGGGGGCTAGTTGCCCTCCAATCTCTTTTGACTCTTAACGAGTGAACTAGAACTTTCAATTTCTAATCAAATGAGTCCTCTCTGAAGTTAAAACGAGAATCCCTTCCATAAGACCCATATATCCCCCCATGGCATAACTTACAACGCCTACCCCCTGGCCCTGTTTTTTTTTTTTTAGACACCTAAATTTTTGCTATATGATCTTTGAACTATTTTTAACAAAAGAGCAATCTCAAAATTTTAATAGAATGCATTTGGTAAAAAAAAGTTAGGGGGGGAGCTGGTTACCCTCCGATATCTTTTGAAGCTTAAAAAGTGAACAAGAACTTTCAATTTCCAATCAAATGAGCCCTCTCTGAAGTTTATACGAGCATTCCTTCTATAAGAACCATATATGCCCCCAGGGCATAACTTATAACCCTTGCCCTGAAGACTGTGGTGGGAGTGTCCTGCTCAAACATATAATTTCCAGAACTTTCAACTACGTTGAACAAGATGGCTATATCAAAATTTTGATTAGATGTATTTGGAGAAATGGTGGACGTGAAAGGGATGTTAGTTGCCTTTCAATCACTTTCGACTATTAAAAAGAGAACTAGCCATTTAACTTTCCAATCGAATGAACCCTTTCTGAAGTTTCTACGACAACGCTTTCTATAAGAACCTTATATGCCCCCAGGGCATACATTACAACCCTTGACCTGAGGGCTGTGGGGGAGTGTCTTCCTCAAAAACATAATTTCTCCCTGAAATCAACTGTGCTGAGCAAAATGGCTATCTCAAAATTTTGATTGGATGTGTTTGGGGAACTGGTTGGGCATGGAAGGAGTGTTAGTTGCCTTTCAATCACTTTTGACCCTTAAAAAGGGCACTAGAACTCTCGATTTCCAATCGAGTGAGCCCCCTTTGAAGTTTCTACAGCAACCCCTTCCATATGAAGTGCCTCAAGTATAGCGCTGCCTTAGTAAAGAACAATGTTGGCACAATGCATTGTTTTTTGTTTTCTTCTTGGTCTTAGGCCAGGGCAATTCGTATCGAAGGAGTTGTTGTAGAAACTTCGGAAAGGGCTCATTTGATTGGATGTTGGAGTGGTTAGTGCCCTTTTTAATAGTCAAAAGTGATTGGAGGGCAACTAGCCCCCCCACTATTTTCTTCATTACCCCAAATACATCCAATCAAAATTTTGAGATAGCCATTTTGTTCAGCGTAGTTGATTTCCACATAGAAAATATGTTTTTGAGGAGGTTACTCCCCCGTAACCCTCAGGGCAGGGGTTTTAAGTTATGCCCTGGGGGTATATAAGAACGATGTTGGCACAATGTATTATTTATTATTTTCTTTCTTTTAGAGAAGGGTACTTCGTATCGAAGAAGTTGTCGTAGAAACTTCAAAAACGTTTCATTCAATTGGAAATTGGAGTGGCTTGTGCCCTTTTTAATAGTCAGAAAGGATTAGAAGGCAACTAAAACCCCTTCCACGCCCACCATTTCCCGAAACACATCCAATCAAAATTTTGAGATAGCCATTTTGTTCAGCGTAGTTGATTTCCAGATTGAAAATAGGTTTTTGAGGAGGTCACTCCCCCACAACCCTCAGGGCAGGGGTTTTAAGTTATGCCCTGGGGGCATATAAGTACGATGTTGGCACACTGTATTATTTTTTTCTTTCCTTTAGACCAGGGCACTTCGTATCGAAGAAGTTGTCGTAGAAACATCAAAAAGAGCTCATTCAACTGGAAATAGGAGTGGCTTGTGCCCTTTTTAGTAGTCAGAAAGGATTAGAAGGCAACTAACACCCCTCCAACGCCCACCATTTCCTGAAAAACATCCAATCAAATTTTTGAGATAGCCATTTTGTTCAGCGTAGTTGATTTCCAGATATAAATTATTCTTTTTGAGGGGGATACTCCCCAACAGCCCTCAGGGCAAGGGTTGTAAGATATGCCCTGGGAGCATATAAGGTTCTTATAGAAAGCGTTGTCGTAGAAGTTTCAAAAAAGGCTCATTCGATTGGAAATCCAAAGGGCTTGTGCCATTTTAATAGTCGAAAATGATTGGAGTGCAACTAACCCCCCTCTCACGCCCACATTTTCCCCAAGCACATCCAATCAAAATTTTAAGATATCCATTTTGTTCAACGTAGGTGAAAGTTCTCGAAATCAGGTCTTTGAGGATGATAACCCCCCACAGCCCTCAGGGCAAGGGTTGTAAGTTATGCTCTGGGGGTATATAAAGTGTTTATAGAACGCGTTGTCGTAGAAACTTCAAAAAGGGCTCATTCGATTGGAAATTGAAATGGCTAGTGCTCTTTTTAATAGTCGAAAGTGATTGGAAGGCAACTAAAACCCCTTCCACGCCCACCCTTTCGCCAAACTCATCCAGTCAAAATTTTGAGATAGCCTTTTTGTTCCGCGCAGTTTAAAGTTCAGAAAATTATACCTTTGAGCAGGGCACTCCCCACACAGTCAATCTCCACACAAAAAGAGCACGGCAACGGTTATAAGTTATGCCCTGGGTGCATATAATTTTTTATTGAAATCTTTGTCGTAGAAACTTAAAAAAGGGCTCATTCGATTGGAAATTCAAAGGGCTAGTGCCCCTTATAATAGTCGAAAGTAATTAGAGGGCAACTAACCCTCCTCTCACACCCACCTTTTCCCAAAACAGATCCAATAAATTTTTTAAGATAGTCATTTTGTTCAACATAGTTGATTTCAAGATAGAAATTATGTTTTTGAGGAGGACACTCCCTCACAGCCCTCAGGGCAAGAGTTGTAAGTTATGCCTTGGGGATATATAAGGCTTTTATAGAAAGCGTTGTCGTAGAAACTTAAAAAAGGGCTCATTCGATTGGAAATTCAAAGGGCTAGTGCTCTTTTTAATAGTCGAAAGTAATTAGAGGGCAACTAACCCTCCTCTCACACCCACCTTTTCCCAAAACACATCCAATCAAAATTTTAAGATAGTCATTTTGTTTAACGTAGTTGAAAGTTCTGGAAATTAGGTCTTTGAGGATGACAATTCCCCCACAGTCCTCAGGACAAGGGTTGTAAGATATGCCCTTGGGGAATATAAGGTTTTTATAGAACGTGTTGTCGTAGAAACTTGAAAAATGGCTCATTCGATTGGAAATTGAAATGGTTAGTGCCCTTTTTAATAGTAAAAGTGATTAAAAGACAACTAACACCCCTTCCACGCCCACCATTTTCCCAAAAACATCCAATCAAAGTTTTTATATAGCCATTTTGTTCCTTGCAGTTTAAAGTTCAGGAAATTATACCTTTGATTAGAACATTCCCCCCAAAGTATTCAGGGCTAGGGTTATAAGTTATTCCCTAGGGTATATAAATTTTTATTGAAATCCTTGTCGTCGAAGCTTGAAAAAGGGCTTATTCGTTTGGAAATTCAAAGGGCTAGTGCCCTTTTTAATAGTCTCAAAAGGGATTTGAGGGCAACTAGCCCCCTTTCACACCCATATTTTCCACAAACACATCCAAACAAAATTTTTAGATAGCCATTTTATTCAACGTGGCTGAAAGTTTTGGAGTTTTGGTCTTTAAGAATGACAACCCCTCCACCCCCACAGCCCTCAGGGCGAGGGTCGTAAGTTATACCCTGGGAGCTTATAAGGTTTTTATAGAAAGCGATGTTGCAGAAACTTCAAAAAGGACTCATTCGATTGGAAATTTAAAGGGCTAGTGCCTTTTTAATAGTTGAAAGTGATTGATGGGCAACTAATCCCCCTCTCACGCCTACCATTTCCCAAAACACATCCAATCAAAACTTTGAGATATTCATTTTGTTCAACGTAGTCGAAAGTTCTGGAAATTAGGGCTTTTAAGGTTGATAACCCGATCAGAGCCCTCAGTGCAAGGGTTGTAAGTTATGTCCTAGGGGCATATAAGGTTTATATAGAAAGTTGTTGTAGAAATTTCAAAAGGGGTTTATTTGATTAGAAATTGAAATTGCCCTTTTTAACAGTCGAAAGTGATTGGAGAGTAATTAAGCCCCTCTCACGCCCACCATTTCCCCAAAGACATTCAATCAAAGTTTAGAGATAGCCATTTTGTTCAACATAGTTGAAAGTTCTGAAAATTATGTATTTAAGGATGACAAACCCCCCAGAGCCCCCAAAGCAAAGGTTGTAAGTTCTGCCGTGGGGGCATATAAGGTTCTTATAGATAGAGTTGTCGTAAAAACTTCAAAAGGGGCTCATTCAATTGGAAATTGAGAGGGCTAGTGCCCTTTTTAATAGTTGAAGGTGATTGGAGGGTAACTACCCCCCCCCCCTCACGCCCACCATTCCCCCAATGACATCCAATAAAAATTTTCAGATAGCCATTTTGTTCAACGTTGCAGAAACTTCTGGAAATTATATCTTTGAGGATGACAATCCCTCCCAGCCCTCAGGGCAAGGGTTTTAAGTTATGCCCTGGTGGCATATCAGGTTTTTATTGAAAGCGTCGTCTTAGAAACTTCAAAAGAGCTCATTTGATTAGAAATTGAAAGGGCTAGTGCCTTTTTTAATAGTTGAAAGTGATTGCAGAGTGACTAACACCCCTCTTACGTCCACCAGTAAAGATCGATGTAGGTATAATGTATTATTTTGTTGTTGTTGTTTAGACCAGGGCCCTTCGTATCGAAGGAGTTGTCGTAGGAACTTCGAAAAGAGCTCATTCGATTGAAAATAGAAAGGGCTTATGCCCTTTTTAATTGTCGATAGTGATTGGAGGGAAACTAATCCCACTCCCCCGCCCACCCTCTCATTTGCCTTTATGTTTAAAAACTAAATGTTGCCATAAGATTAAATCAAAATGCACTGTGTTAATGCTAATTCCCAATAAGGCATCTCAGCATTATCCCAAGAACGACTGAGGGTATTATGTTAAAACTTTCGGGGCTGCTTCTGCTCTTAAAATTTAACCAAATCAAAATAGCGTAAATGTAACCAAGCTATCAAAGAAAGTAAACAGATTTTTTTGCGAATGATATCAAGTTTTCCATTTCCGGTCAACTAGAGGAGGTATGAAACTAAATTAAACACTACTGTTTGTGTCAGATTTTTAAAAGGGTGTATGTTGTTAAAAATTGCTGAAATTTTTTCTCTAGCATACAAATAGCAGGCCAAACTATAAATTCTTAAAAAACGAAAAGATTTAAAGTATTATTTTCTTTTCCCTGAATACACTATGTCAATATAAAACGAACAGAAATTAATTAAATAAGTTCCACAAAATAAGTTTTTCCAAGAAAAGTAAAGAACTCTATTAAACAAAAATGAGCAAAAATAAAATCAAATAATCTAACAAGCGTGAAACTACCACAAATCAGAATCAATAAATAAATGAAACCCAAAACGATGAATGTGCATTGTCAGTTTAATATACATATAGTGATATTTAGTAATCAAAATGTTAAAATTATTTGAATTATTAAAGTTATAAAAGTAAAAACATTTATATTTTTTTCAGTAAAGTGCAAATTATGTTCTGGCCTTGGGAAGGCATAGGTGTTTTGAACCCAACTTATGTTAATTTCTGCTCGTTTCGAGTTTTACTCGGTTGAGTACTCATTCAGTCTCTGACCAGTTCACATCTTAAAACAAAAAAGTACATTTCATGGATTACCTTTTTACTTGTGGATAAACCTAGGCACGGAGCCAATTGATTTGCGTAAAAAGAAATTAATTAAGCTAAGATCTGATTACACAAGTGACTTGTATGTGATTACGGCTTAAGGATTATTTATGGATTGTGGCTTTGGATTAGTATTCAGCACTATTATCATCTGAATCGTGCATTGAAATACTTGGACTACTTGCAATTACTTGAAATTATTTGCAAATTACTGGATTAATTGGCCAACTCAAAGATAAGTAATTATTTATTTTCACTGTTACGCACATGTCAAAATTCAAGCCTTTTGATATTGTTCTTGCTAGTTTCAAAAGTTACCCCCCTTGGCCAGCAATTGTTTTGCAGTCAAAAAGTGGTGCGAAAGGATTATGGAAATATACAGTTTTTTGCTACGGCGATCATTCTGAGCACCAAGTGGCAGAGTCTAATTTGAAATTACTTTCGGATAACCCTAGTGCTCGCAAAAGAAAGGAAAAAGATGTTGGTAAAGCATTTACCGAATTAGATTCGTTTCCAGACATTTATAAATCGTCATCACCTACTTATCTAGCATTAAACCCAGCAAGCGTTATTGCAGAAGACTCACTGGCACCTAGCCTAATCCTGCAAAAAATAGCTTTTACCCAGGATGAATTAAATTGGACACAAGTGAATCTTACAGCTTAGATATCCCGTCAAGTTAAGGCTAAACTATCAGACCCTGTTACAGCAAATCAAGCAATTGATATTATAGTAAAAAAAAATTCATGATGCTATTTCCATTGATTACAACCCAAAATTCCAAGAAATAGAAAAATCACTCAAAGGACTATTTGCAATGGTTAAAAGCTTGGAAAGTAGGATTTTGTCATTGGAATCGAAAGTGGATGATTTTGAACAAGAAAAGATGTTGGATTGCTTAGTGATGAATGGAGTAAGGCAGAGGCCTGGAAATGATCTAAAGAAAGAAGTATCAGTTATCATTAAAGACAAGATGTTGGTCCCTGGTTTTGAAGTCAATAATATTGTAAATGTTTATCGATTTAGTTTGAATGACTCTAAAGATCAATCTAAAGTGTCTCCAGTGCTAATACGCTTCAAAAATGTGTAATTAGCTCGAGCTGTTTTCAAAGCAAAGACTAAACTAGCAAAGAGTGGAATATTTTTATCAGAATCGCTAACAAAAAAGCGTCGTAAAATTTTAAATGCGGCAACAGATTGCTTTGGTAAATTTAATGTATGGACTGACCGCGGGCAAATTTTGGCCAAACCATCTGGTCAATCAATGATACGAAAGATTCGATCATTCGCAGATTGTGCTTAGATATATATATATATATATATATATATATATATATATATATATATATATATATATATATATATATATATATATATATATATATATATATATATTATATATATATATATATATATATATATATATATATATATATATGTATTTTTTTTTTGTGCATGTATATTTTATGATTTAATTCCATATCTAAAATCTGTTGTCTTTTTTTACTGGAAAATTAGAAACGCCCCAGTTGTAGGACGACTTTTTGAGCTTGAAAATAACCCGTTAGATGTTTTAAGCATTATCAATAATTCTATCGGACATGTCAACAGTGATTTGACCACAGTGAACCACGTAGTAATAAGTAAATATGTTTCTAGTCTGAGGAAGGCTGTCAAGCGGAATGGATATTTTTCAGTGCTCCAGTTGAATATTCAGGGTCTTTGTTCTTCAATAGACTATCTAAAACAGATTGTTTCTGATGGGCTACCTGACGTTGCTGGTTTATGCGAGACTTTTTTAGATTTTAAAAATGATATGCTTTTGGATTTGCAAGGTTATAAAATGGAACGACTGAATCGACAAAAGATGGCCAAGGGTGGTCTTGCTTTGTATATTTCTAATAATCTCCCATATTCTCTTAGAATGGATTTATCCAGAAATATCGAAGGTGTCTTTGAGTCACTTTTCGTAGATATTAGATGTGGAGGTAAGGACTTAATTGTTGGTATTATTTATCGATCTCCTAGTGGCTCTATTCCACTGTTTCTACACACCCTTAATGATCTACTGGATACCATCCTAAAACAGTCGACTGAATTGATTATTATGGGAGATTTTAATATAAACTTGATGGATATAAAGTCTTCTGTATCTTTGGATTTTCTGTCGTCCATGCTTGCCGCAGGTACTTTACCTTCTGTATGTATCCCATCTCGCATAACAGAGAGTACGTCATCTCTGATAGACAATATTTTCTGTACGGCTACCTTGATCCAAAATTATGTTTTAGTGAGCGACATTTCCGATCATTTCCCTGTTTACTCTAGATACTGTTTTGATAAACTGACTATTGAGAGGACTTGTGAGTCTGGTAAGAGGCCTTTTAGGTTTGGTGAAGTGGAATTGATGCTTCTTAGGTCAAGATTGGCAGAAATTTCTTGGGGTGGTTTTGAGAGTGATTCTGACTTTTGTAATTTATTTGATACTTTTTACGAGTCTATTATAGATGCTGTTCTTGATATTTGTTCTGTTTCTCCTTCTATTCGTAAGTCTAAGAATACTTTTCCTCTAAATCCTTGGATGACCCCTGGTCTCCTTAGGAGTTGTAGGAGAAAAAATAATCTCTGGAGGGCCTTTAAGTCTGCTAGCCCTTCAATGAAAGCTATCTGCTTTCAGCGATTTAAAATTTATAGGAATATTTATAATTCTGTTTGTCAAAAGGCCAAGTCCCAGTATTATTTTAATTGTTTTTCAGATTGTGGTAAAGATATACGAAAAACTTGGCAGGTTATAAATTCTGTGCTTAGGCCCTCTTTTCATTCTCCATCAGCCCCTTCTTTTTTGGATATTGATGGCAAAATCATCGAAGGTGAACTGAATGTTCAAGATGCATTTACTTCATATTTTGTGAATATTGGTAAAAGGACCGCTTCGGCTGTTGGTTCTTCTCCGTCAGGATTCAACTTCAGGTCTTATCTTGGGCCACCTTGTATGAAGTCAATGTTTTTGGAACCAGCGACGAAGAAAGAAATCGCTAAAATTGTTATGGGATTGAAAAATTGTTCGTCGTCTGGCCCTGATAATATTCCTACTAAAGTAATTAAGTTCATACTTCCTTCCATTATTTATCCCTTAACAAAACTTATTAACCTCTCCTTTCAGCATGGTATTTTCCCGAGTAGTCTCAAACGTGCTCGAGTCATCATATTATATAAGGGGGGGACACGAAATGATCCAGCCAACTATCGGCCAATTTCTTTGTTGTCTGTACTTAGCAAAATATTTGAGAAGGCGATGCTTTCTCGTCTTAATCATTTTCTTACTACTAAAGATTTTTTTCACGATTTTCAATTTGGTTTTCGAGCAAATCATTCGACTGAGCATGCTTGTGCGGTTTTACTGAATTATCTTCACTCTGCCATAGACTCCCATTTGATTCCTGCTGCATTGTTTCTGGATGTTCGTAAAGCCTTTGATTCTTTAACCCACAGTGTTCTTCTATTTAAACTTTCTCATTTTGGCGTAAGAGGTAGTGCGTTTTACTGGTTCAAGTCTTTCTTGTCTGGTAGAATAATTTCTGTTGATCCATTTTTTCGTTCACCATCAAGTGTTGACCAGGGGGTTCCTCAAGGGTCAATTTTAGGGCCGGTACTGTTTTTAATTTACATAAATGACCTAATTTTTGCAGTTAGAAATAAAAATCCTCTTTATTGCTGTCGTCTATGTCACCCAACAGTCTCCCTTACCCATAATTATAGTTTGCATACCTCGGATTCTCTTGTTACTTTTGCCGATGATACCACCCTTATTACTTCTGAGAGAACAGAGGATGAAGTTCGTACAAAGTTAGTGGACCTCTTTGAGAGAGTTTCAATTTGGTTTGGTGCTAACTTTCTTGCCTTAAATGTTTCTAAAACTAGTTTTTTAGTTTTTTCTCGTATATCCCAGGCTTGCCCTCAATTATCTGAAATTCATATATCCAAAGACTTTATTAGTAGACCTAAGGATGGCCATGCCCGTTTCCTAGGTATCCTCCTAGATGAAAATTTATCTTTCAAACACCATATTGATTTGATTAAAATGAAGGTATGCAGAAACCTCGGTATTCTAAGAAAACTAAAGCATATCTTTCCAGGACCAATTCTAAGAATCCTATTTCATAGCTTAATTCATTCTTATGTTTCCTATTGTTCAGTCATATGGATGTCTACTTTCCCTTCTTTTCTCAAACCGCTTTCGAATATTTGTGATAAAGCTATAAATCTTATCCAGGATGTAAATCGTTCGGCAACTAAACCGTTACTTGATATTAAAAAACTTTATATTCTTTCCTGTGCGTCTTTCGCTTTTCTTCAGCTCCATGGTGATATTCCTAGGTCCCTTAGGTTTACGTCTTCTTTTGTATCTGATCGGTCAAATTATCAACTCCGTAGTTCTCTAAATATCCAAATTCCCCATACACCAACAATAAGATCCGATTTTAATCCTCTTGTTGCGTGTCATTTGACATGGAATACCCTTCCCGATTCGGCTCGAGAATGCCACTCGTTTGGCGCTTTCAAAAGACTAGTAAAAAAATATTTGTTTTCATGTGATTAATTTTCTTTACTTTTTCCTGCTGCCAACTGTTTTTTTTTTTTTTTTTTTTTTTTTTTTTTTTTTTTTTTTTTTTTTTTTTTTTTTTTTTTTTTTTTTTTTTTTTATGAAGCAAATGCTTCACATGTTAAAAGTTCAAATGCTTTTGTTTATATGTTTAAATATTAATGTTATGTCTATATTGTTTAAATTTTAAGCGTTTAAATGTTTAATGTTTATTTGATGTTTTCATAATCCCCCTCCTACAAGTAGAAGGGGGGGGGGAGACCAGTCGTGACAGGGCTCCTTATATGGGCATAGAGTCCCTAGAGAGAACATGTGGTTAATGGGGTCAATGACCTCTTTCTCCAGGGGTGTTTTGACCAAGTGCCGGCTAGGGAAGAATGTTATGATCTAGGAAAGAGTATTTGTTGTTGTTGTTTTTGGCCAAGTGCCGGCTAGGGAAGAATGTTATGATCTAGGAAAGAATATTTGTTGTTGTTGTTTTTGGCCAAGTGCCCGCTAGGGAAGAATGTTATGATGTCAGGAAATAGTATTTGTTGTTGTTGTATGCTAGGGAAGAATGTTATGATCCAGAAATAGTATTTGTTGTTGTTGCTCGAGGCAAATGTTATGAGTTTCCAGGAAACAGTTAGATCACGTGTTTCCTTCTGAGCCAATCAGAGGGCTGGTTACATATCCTTTCTCAGCCAATCAGAGGGCTTGTTACATATGATTTCCCCGTTACATAACAATTCACCCTTGAGATTTTGTATATAACGGACATGCAATGTGATTAAATTATCAGAAAGTATTTTGACATAATGGATAAATTTGATGAATTAGAAGCATTGGCAACCTCAATTTACCATGTAAGTTCCGTTTTTATTTTCAAAATAAAATTATTTTCCGTGGTCACCCTCCAGTATATTCAGGTAAATCCCCCCCCACCATACAATACAAACATCACTACAATCTTTATACTCGATAGAAAACATAAAAGGTATTCTTTTACCCTCAAAACCTAACCCCCCTACATCATTGTTTTTACAACCAAATTCTCGCAAAAAGAAATGATTATCCTTTCGAAAAATTTAGCTTTTCCATATTGTAATCTTTTCTCTAACTGAGACTTCCGTCACTGTTGTTATTAAGCGTTCTGTTTTGACATAATGCTCCAGCGCGAAGCCTGTAATTACCTATCACCCCTTTTCCTGTCTGTATACATTAGCTGGTTTTAGGCAATCGAGGTTTTCAGTGCTTTTACGTAATTCAGTGTTTGTCTGAAAATAGCGGTCAGCTAATTTTGTCTGCAAATTAGCGATAGACCTAGGGTGGGTTAATTTTCCTAAATTTAGGGGAGGGAGCGTGAATCCGTGTATTTGTTGGGGAGGGGGTTAGCACTTTTAATAGTGAAAAAATAGAAATGAAAAGATAATTGTTTCTTACTTCAGTGTCTAACCATTTCTCTTTGATATTTTAGTGATTTTAGCTATAACAATTTTCCTAAATTTAGGGGAGGGGGCGTGAATCCGTGATTTTTGCTGGGGACGGGGTTAGCACTTTTAATAGTGACAAAATAGAAATGAAAAGATAATTGTTTCTTACTTCAGTGTCTAACCATTTCTCTTTGATATTTTAGTGATTTTAGCTATAGCATTTGAATAAAAGGTAGTAAGATATATTCTTTATTGGTATGCCTTTCGATTGAATATATCGCAAGATTAACTCAATGAGAGGATGGACCTAGGGATGGCTTAATTTTCCTAAATTTAGGGGAGGGGGGCGTGAATCCAGGATTTTTGTTGGGGAGGGGGTTAGCACTTTTAATAGTGACAAAATAGAAATGAAATGATAATTGTTTTTTACCTTAATTGTTTTCGACTTCAGTGTCTAACCATTTCTCTTTGATATTTTAGTGATTTTAGCTATAGCATTTGAATAAAAGGTAGTAAGATATATTCTTTATTGATATGCCATTCGATTGAACATATCGCAAGATTAACTCAATGAGAGGGTGGACCTAGGGATGGCTTAATTTTCCTAAATTTAGGGGAGGGGGGCAATTTTGTATCCAGGATTTTTGTTGGGGAGGAGGTTAGCGCTTTTATTTATGACAAAATAGAAAATGAAAAGATAATTGTTTCTATCATAATTGTTTTCTACTTCCTCGTGCGAACCATTTCTCTTTGACATTTTAGCGATTTTAACTATAGCATTTGAATAAAAGGTAGTAAGATATATTCTTTATTGATCTGGCATGCGCTTGAATAAAAAACTGAACGTTCGTATAATAATGCATTGAGTTATTTCTGAGAAAAGTTGAATTTATTGTAATCAAACTATGATTTTCAGAGTTTAGGTTGCTTTCGACAAAGATTTCTCTTTACATATGGCAAATTTCCACAAGGTGATTGATCCATGGTCCTTCCAAATGTGATAGAAGCTACTACACCCTGCTTCAATCTCTTTTTACGTATTCAAACTGAATGTTCATATAACAATGCTTTGAGTTATTCCTCAGAAAATTGACCCCTCCAAATATTTACTCAGAGGAGCGGTTGCTGAAATGTAAAACGTTACTTATTTGCCAATCATTTTCACAGTTTTCAAGTTGAGATCTTTGAACACACTCCCTCTTTCTCAGTTTATTCTATGAAAGTGAGCTGTATTTGTTAGAGTTTCAGAAAAATTACATATTTATTTAATTTAAGCACTTTTTTTTTCAGATATAATAATGTTTGGTGTGATTGACATAGAATATATTGGTCTGAAATATTCCTCAACTGGCATTATTTTCGAAGCAGCTTTCTTACTCCTAGACAATCAACGACGTGAAATTCATTGCTATAAATGGAACATCAGATACAATATGTATAAGTACGAGAAAAACAGATGGAGTCCAACACTAAATTTTATAAATCGAAATGGCTTTTACGCTAAAACCATACGACCACATAATGAAAATGGCTATGAAATAAAACATGTACAAGAAGAAATTCAGGAAAGATGCAGTTTTTTTCGGTGTGCAAGCTGTTTATGTTAAGGGAAACGTGCCAACTGATAAACTCTTACTAGAAAAATGTGATAAAAACATAGCATTATTCAATTTAAAAGACTTCAAATGTGAGAAATACCAGCATTCAGTCCATGACCCAGAAGATGAAGTTAGATATTTCGCTCAATGGATACCGGAAAAGATACCTGACATGGAAAAATGCATCAGATATCCAAAGTCCTAAACTTGCTCCTCCTCATATCAAATGGATTAAGCTTTTTTTTTTTTTAAATATGTCATTATTTTTTTTCAAATGTTTTTAAATATGTTTAAGCAATAAATATCTTAAGCCTCAACCGTTTTTATTCTTTAGAATAGTCCATCACCATGAAAATTATACTTTCAGATTCAACATGTCAGGGAACACACTTTCAAGTTCAGCATGTTGGAGAACCCTAAATAGTCACCCCTAAAAAGGTAAGTTAACCCTAAAAGGTTAAAGAATTTCCCTGAAATTACACTTTCAGATCCAACAGGTCAGGGAACAAACTTTCAGGTTCAGCATGTAGGAGAACCCTAAATGCTCATCCTTAAAAAAGGTAAGTTAACCCTAAACGCTTAAAGAATTTCTCTGAAATCACACTTTCAGGTTCAGCATATAGGAGAACCCTAAATGCTCATCCCTAAAAAGGTAAGTTAACCCTAAACGCTTAAAGAATTTCTCTGAAATCACACTTTCAGGTTAGGTTAGGTAGGACCCCGACCCACACTACCCCAACCCCGAAGTAACCCCCCGGCCCCAAAGGCCCCCGGGTGTTGTCTGAAACCTATGATTTGGGAAGGTTCATTTGCTATTTTTGACTTTTCTGAGCTAGGTTTCTTAGCCTTTCATAGGTGTGTGTTGACTGAAACTTATGATTTGGGATATGTTATTTGATATTTCCGACTTTTCATAACCAGATTTCTTAGTCTTTCGTAGGTGTGTGGTGTCTTAAACCTATGATTTGGGATGTGTGGGTTGCTATTTTTTGACTTTTCTGAGCTGGATTTCTTAGCCTTTCGTAGGTGTGTGTTGACTGAAACCTATGATTTGGGATGGTTAATTTGCTATTTTTGACTTTTCTGAGCTAGATTTCTTAGCCTTTCATAGGTGTGTGCTTTCAGAAAATTATGATTTGGGAGGTGTAGTTTGCTTTTTGGACTTTTCAGAACTAGGATTCTTAGTCACTCGTAGGTGAATGTTGTCTGAAACTTATGATTTGGGATATGTAAATTACTATTTCGGGCTTTTCTGAGTTGGATTTCTTAGTCTTTCATAGGTGTGTGGTGTCTGAAACCTATGATTTGGGATGAATGGTTTGCTTTTTGGACTTTTCTGAGCTGGATTTCTGAGCCTTTCGTAGGTGTGTGTTGACTGAAACCTATGATTTGGGATGTGTAGTTTGCTATTTTTGACTTTTCTGAGCTAGGTTTCTTAGCCTTTCATAGGTATGTGTTGTCAGAAAATTATGATTTGGGATGTGTAGTTTGCTATTTCAGGCTTTTCTGAGCTAAGGTTTCCTAGTATTTCGTAGGTGAATGTTGTCTGAAACCAATAGTTTGGGATGAGTAGTTTGCTATTTTTGACTTTTCTGAGCTAGGTTTCTTAGTCTTTCGTTGGTGTTTGTTGACTGAAACCTATGATTTGGGATATGTAGTTTGCTATTTTTGACTTTTCTGAGCTGGACTTATTAGCCTTTCATAGGTGTGTGTTGTCTGAAGCCTATGATTGGGATGAGTGGTTTGCTATTTTTGTCTTTTCTGAGCTAGATTTCTTAGCCTTTCATAGGTATGTGTTGTCAGAAAATTATTATTTGGGATGTGTAGTTTGCTATTTGGACTTTTCAGAGCTATGATTCTTAGTCAATCGTAGGCGTTTGTTGTCTGAAACTTCTAGTTTGGGATGAGTAGTTTGCTATTTCAGGCTTTTCTGAGCTAAGGTTTCTTAGTCTTTCATAGGTGAATGTTGTCTGAAACCTATGATTTGGGATATGTAAATTACTATTTCGGGCTTTTCTAAGCTAGATTTCTTAGTCTTTCGTTGGTGTGTGATGTCTGAAACCTATGATTTGGGATGGGTGGATTGCTACTTTTGACTTTTCTGAGCTGGATTTCTTAGCCTTTCATAGTTGTTTGTTGTCTGAAACCTATAGTTTGGGATGACTAGTTTGCTATTTTTGACTTTTCTGAGCTAGGTTTCTTAGCCGTTCATAAGTGAGTGTTGTCTGAAACCTATGATTGGGATATATAAATTACTATTTCGGGCTTTTCTGAGTTGGATTTCTTAGTCTTTTATAGGTGTGTGATGTCTGAAACCTATGATTTGGGATGTGTGGGTTGCTATTTTTTGACCTTTCAGAGCTGGATTTCTTAGCCGTTCATAGGTGAGTGCTGTCGGAAACTTATGATTTGGGATGGTTAATTTGCTATTTCCAGCTTTTATTAGCTAGGTTTCTTAGCCTTTCATAGGTGTGTGTTGTCAGAAAATTATGATTTGGGATGTGTAGTTTGCTATTTGAACTTTTCAGAGCTATGATTCTTAGTCGATCATAGGTGTTTGTTGTCTGAAACCAATAGTTTGGGATGAGTAGTTTGCTATTTCAGGCTTTTCTGAGCTAGATTTCTTAGCCTTTCATTGGTGTGTGCTTTCAGAAAATTATGATTTGGGATATGTAAATTACTATTTCGGGCTTTTCTGAGTTGGACACTTCTAAATTTTTCCGTAGAAGATAGGAAAAGTTATGCTATGATTGTGATTATTTTTCATGAAGATAAAAAGTTTCACTGTAATTCTAAATTTTCTTAAATTCAATTCCGACCTTTCTCAAAGAGATGAACAGTTCTTTATTTCACAAAGACATAAAGAAATTTAAAGTTCAATTCTAATTTTTCGGTGGAAGATAGAAAAAGTAATACCATACTTGTGAATATTTTCACGGAAGATAAAAAGTTCTAGTTCAATTTAAAATTTTCTCAACGAAGTGAAGAAAAGTTCAAGTTCTCTACTGAATTTTACCAAAGAACACAATTCAATTCTAATTTCTACAGAGAAAATAAAAATCTCCCACTTCAGTTCTTTATTTCACAAAAGACATAAAGAAATTTAAAGTTCAATTCTAAATTTTTCGGTGGAAGATAGAAAAAGTAATACCATACTTGTGAATATTTTCCCGGAAGATAAAAAGTTCTACTTCAATTTAAAATTTTCTCAACGAAGTGAAGAAAAGTTTAAGTTCTCTTCTGAACTTTACCAAAGAACACACTTCAATTCTAATTTCTCCAGAGAAAATAAAAATCTTCCACTTCAGTTTTAAGTTTCCCAAAGAAATAAAGAAATTTAAAGTTCTATTCTAAATTTTTAGATGGAAGATAGAAAAAGTAATACTATGACTGCGATTGTTTTCCATGAAGATCAAAAGTTTCACTTTATTTATAACTTTTCTTAAATTCAGTTCTGATTTTTCTCAAAGAGTTGAAAAATTTAAAGTTCTATTCCAAATTTTTCATAGAAGATAGAAAAAGTTATACATTGATCGTGAATATTCAACATGAAGATAAGGAACTCCACTTTAATTCTGAGTTTTCTCGAAGAAGTGCAAATTGTTCAAGTTCTCTTCTGAATTTTCTTAAAGAAGAGAAAAAGTTAACTCAATTCTGAATTTTACCAATGAAAATGAAAAAACCTTCCACCTCAGTTCTTAATTTCTCAAAGACATAAGAAATTTAAAGTTCAGTTCTAAATTTTTCTGTCATTTCACAAAAGACATAAAGAAATTTAAAGTTCAATTCTAAATTTTTTGGTGGAAGATAGAAAAAGTAATACCAGACTTGTGAATATTTTCCCGGAAGATAAAAAGCTCTAGTTCAATTTAAAATTTTCTCAACGAAGTGAAGAAAAGTTCAAGTTCTCTTCTGAACTTTACCAAAGAACAGACTTCAATTCTAATTTCTCCAGAGAAAATAAAAATCTTCCACTTCAGTTTTAAGTTCCCCAAAGAAATAAAGGAATTTAAAGTTCTATTCTAAATTTTTAGATGGAAGATAGAAAAAGTAATACTATGACTGCGATTGTTTTCCATGAAGATCAAAAGTTTCACTTTATTTATAATTTTTCTTAAATTCAGTTCTGATTTTTCTCAAAGAGATGAAAAATTTAAAGTTCTGTTCCAAATTTTTCATAGAAGATAGAAAAAGTTATACATTGATCGTGAATATTCAACATGAAGATAAGAAACTCCACTTTAATTCTGAGTTTTCTCGAAGAAGTGCAAATTGTTCAAGTTCTCTTCTGAATTTTCTTAAAGAAGAGAAAAAGATAACTCAATTCTGAATTTTACCAATGAAAATGAAAAAACCTTCCACCTCAGTTCTTAATTTCTCAAAGACATAAAAAATTTAAAGTTCAGCTCTAAATTTTTCTGTAGAAGATAGGAAAAGTTATACTATGATTGTGATTATTTTCCAGTGAAGATAAAAAGTTTCACTTTAGTTCTAATTTTCTTAAGTTCACTACCGATTTTTTTGCAAAGAGATGAAAAATTTAAAGTTATGTTCCAAATTTTTCATAGAAGATAGAAAAAGTTATACATTGATTTGAATATTCGACATGAAGATAAGGAGCATCATTTTAATTCTGAGTTTTCTCGAAGAAGTGCAAAATGTTCAAGTTCTCTTCTGAATTTTCTTAAAGAAGTGAAAAAAGTTAGCTCAATTCTGAATTTTACCAATGAAAATGAAAAAAGCTTCCACTTCAGTTCTTAATTCCTCAAAGACATAAAAAATTCAAAGTTCTCTTCTAATTTTTCCAAGAAAATAAAAAGACTCCACTAGGTTAGGTTAACTTATCATGAGTGCTCATGATAAGTTAACCTAACCTTTTCCGACGAGTATGGTTAGGTTAGGTTAGACTAGATTAAGTTAGGTTAGATTAGGTTAGGTTAGGTTAGCCTACGTACGCTTCACTTAGGTTAGCTTAGGTTAGGTGAGAGACATGCAAAAAGTTAGGTGTATGATTAGGTTAGGTTAGGTTAGATTAAGTTAGGTTAGGTTAAGTTAGGTTAGGCTAGGTTAGCCTACGTACGCGCGCGTACGTAGGCTAACCTAGCCTAACTTAACCTAACCTAACTTAATCTAACCTAACCTAATCATACACCTAACTTTTTTGCATGTCTTCATGTTGAATATTCACGATCAATGCATAACTTTTTCTATCTTCTATGAAAAATTTGGAACAGAACTTTAAATTTTTCATCTCTTTGAGAAAAATCAGAACTGAATTTAAGAAAAATTATAAATAAAGTGAAACTTTTGATCTTCATGGAAAACAATCGCAGTCATAGTATTACTTTTTCTATCTTCCATCTAAAAATTTAGAATAGAACTTTAAATTTCTTTATTTCTTTGGGGAACTTAAAACTGAAGTGGAAGATTTTTATTTTCTCTGGAGAAATTAGAATTGAAGTGTGTTCTTTGGTAAAGTTCAGAAGAGAACTTGAACTTTTCTTCACTTCGTTGAGAAAATTTTAAATTGAAGTAGAACTTTTTATCTTCCGGGAAAATATTCACAAGTATGGTATTACTTTTTCTATCTTCCACCGAAAAATTTAGAATTGAACTTTAAATTTCTTTATGTCTTTTGTGAAATAAAGAACTGAAGTGGAAGACTTTTATTTTCTCTGTAGAAATTAGAATTGAATTGTGCTCTTTGGTAAAATTTAGTAGAGAACTTGAACTTTTCTTCACTTCATTGAGAAAATTTTAAATTGAACTAGAACTTTTTATCTTCCGTGAAAATAATCACAAGTATGGTATTAATTTTTCTATCTCCCACCGAAAAATTTAGAATTGAACTTTAAAATTCTTTATGTCTTTGTGAAATAAAGAACTGAAGTGGAAGATTTTTGTTTTCTCTGGAGAAATTAGAATTGAAGTGTGTTCTTTGGTAAAATTCAGAAGAGAACTTGAATTTTTCTTCACTTCGTTGAGAAAATTTTAAATTGAACTAGAACTTTTTATCTTCCGTGAAAATATTCACAAGTATGGTATTACTTTTTCTATCTTCCACCGAAAAATTTAGAATTGAACTTTAAATTTCTTTATGTCTTTGTGAAATAAAGAACTGTTCATCTCTTTGAGAAAGGTCGGAATTGAATTTAAGAAAATTTAGAATTAAAGTGAAACTTTTTATCTTCATGGAAAATAATCACAATCATAGTATAGCTTTTCCTATCTTCTACGGAAAAACTTAGAAGTGTCCAACTCAGAAAATCCCGAAATAGTAATTTACATATCCCAAATCATAATTTTCTGAAAGCATACACCAATGAAAGGCTAAGAAATCTAGCTCCGAAAAGCCTGAAATAGCAAACTACTCATCCCAAACTATTGGTTTCAGACAACAAACACCTATGATGGACTAAGAATCCTAGCTCTGAAAAGTCCAAATAGCAAACTACACATCCCAAATCATAATTTTCTGACAACACACACCTATGAAAGGCTAAGAAACCTAGCTAATAAAAGCCGGAAATAGCAAATTAGCCATCCCAAATCATAAGTTTCAGACAGCACTCACCTATGAACGGCTAAGAAATCCAGCTCTGAAAGGTCAAAAAATAGCAACCCACACATCCCAAATCATAGGTTTCAGACAACACACACCTATAAAAGACTAAGAAATCCAACTCAGAAAAGCCTGAAATAGTAATTTATATATCCCAATCATAGGTTTCAGACAACACTCACCTATGAACGGCTAAGAAACCTAGCTCAGAAAAGTCAAAAATAGCAAACTAGTCATCCCAAACTATAGGTTTCAGACAACAAACACCTATGAAAGGCTAAGAAATCCAGCTCAGAAAAGTCAAAAGTAGCAATCCACCCATCCCAAATCATAGGTTTCAGACATCACACACCAACGAAAGACTAAGAAATCTAGCTTAGAAAGGCCCGAAATAGTAATTTACATATCCCAAATCATAGGTTTCAGACAACATTCACCTATGAAAGACTAAGAAACCTTAGCTCAGAAAAGCCTGAAATAGCAAACTACTCATCCCAAACTAGAAGTTTCAGACAACAAACGCCTACGATTGACTAAGAATCATAGCTCTGAAAAGTCCAAATAGCAAACTACACATCCCAAATATTAATTTTCTGACAACACATACCTATGAAAGGCTAAGAAATCTAGCTCAGAAAAGACAAAAATAGCAAACCACTCATCCCAATCATAGGTTTCAGACAACACACACCTATGAAAGGCTAATAAATCCAGCTCAGAAAAGTCAAAAATAGCAAACTACACATCCCAAATCATAGGTTTCAGTCAACACACACCAACGAAAGACTAAGAAACCTAGCTCAGAAAAGTCAAAAATAGCAAACTACTCATCCCAAACTATTGGTTTCAGACAACATTCACCTACGAAATACTAGGAAACCTTATCTCAGAAAAGCCTGAAATAGCAAACTACACATCCCAAATCATAATTTTCTGACAACACATACCTATGAAAGGCTAAGAAACCTAGCTCAGAAAAGTCAAAAATAGCAAACTATACATCCCAAATCACAGGTTTCAGTCAACACACACCTACGAAAGGCTCAGAAATCCAGCTCAGAAAAGTCCAAAAAGCAAACCACTCATCCCAAATCATAGGTTTCAGACACCACACACCTATGAAAGACTAAGAAATCCAACTCAGAAAAGCCCGAAATAGTAATTTACATATCCCAAATCATAAGTTTCAGACAACATTCACCTACGAGTGACTAAGAATCCTAGCTCTGAAAAGTCCAAAAAGCAAACTACACCTCCCAAATCATAATTTTCTGAAAGCACACACCTATGAAAGGCTACGAAATCTAGCTCAGAAAAGTCAAAAATAGCAAATTAACCATCCCAAATCATAGGTTTCAGTCAACACACACCTACCAAAGGCTAAGAAATCCAGCTCAGAAAAGTCAAAAAATAGCAACCCACACATCCCAAATCATAGGTTTCAGACACCACACACCTACGAAAGACTAAGAAATCTGGTTATGAAAAGTCGGAAATAGCAAATTACATATCCCGAATCATAAGTTTCAGTCAACACACACCTATGAAAGGCTAAGAAACCTAGCTCAGAAAAGTCAAAAATAGCAAATTAACCATCCCAAATCATAGGTTTCAGACAACACCCGGGGGCCTTTGGGGCCGGGGGGTTACTTCAGGGTTGGGGTAGTGAGGGTCGGGGTCCTACCTAACCTAACCTGAAAGTGTGATTTCAGAGAAATTCTTTAAGCGTTTAGGGTTAACTTACCTTTTTAGGGATGAGCATTTAGGGTTCTCCTATATGCTGAACCTGAAAGTGTGATTTCAGAAATTCTTTAAGCGTTTAGGGTTAACTTACCTTTTTTAAGGATGAGCATTTAGGGTTCTCCTACATGCTGAACCTGAAAGTTTGTTCCCTGACCTGTTGGATCTGAAAGTGTAATTTCAGGGAAATTCTTTAACCTTTTAGGGTTAACTTACCTTTTTAGGGGTGACTATTTAGGGTTCTCCAACATGCTGAACTTGAAAGTGTGTTCCCTAACATGTTGAATCTGAAAGTATAATTTTCATGGCGATGGACTATTCTAAAGAATAAAAACGGTTGAGGCTTAAGATATTTATTGCTTAAACATATTTAAAAACATTTGAAAAAAAATAATGACATATTAAAAAAAAAAAAGAAGCTTAATCCATTTGATATGAGGAGGAGCAAGTTTAGGACTTTGGATATCTGATGCATTTTTCCATGTCAGGTATCTTTTCCGGTATCCATTGAGCGAAATATCTAACTTCATCTTCTGGGTCATGGACTGAATGCTGGTATTTCTCACATTTGAAGTCTTCTAAATTGAATAATGCTATGTTTTTATCACATTTTTCTAGTAAGAGTTTATCAGTTGGCACGTTTCCCTTAACATAAACAGCTTACACACCGAAAAAACTGCATATTTCCTGAATTTCCTCTTGTACATGTTTTATTTCATAGCCATTTTCATTATGTGGTCGTATGGTTTTAGCGTAAAAGCCATTTCGATTTATAAAATTTAGTGTTGGATTCCATCTGTTTTTCTCGTACTTATACATATTGTATCTGATGTTCCATTTATAGCAATGAATTTCACGTCGTTGATTGTCTAGGAGTAAGAAAGCTGCTTCGAAAATAATGCCAGTTGAGGAATATTTCAGACCAATATATTCTGTGTCAATCACACCAAACATTATTATATCTGAAAAAAAAGTGCTTAAATTAAATAAATATGTAATGTTTCTGAAACTCTAACAAATACAGCTCACTTTCATAGAATAAACTGAGAAGGAGGGAGTGTGTTCAAAGATCTCAACTTGAAAACTGTGAAAATGATTGGCAAATAAGTAACGTTTTACATTTCAGCAACCGCTCCTCTGAGTAAATATTTGGAGGGGTCAATTTTCTGAGGAATAACTCAAAGCATTGTTATACGATTATTCAGTTTGAATACGTAAAAAGAGATTGAAGCAGGGTGTAGTAGCTTCTATCACATTTGGAAGGACCATGGATCAATCACCTTGTGGAAATTTGCCATATGTAAAGAGAAATCTTTGTCGAAAGCAACCTAAACTCTGAAAATCATAGTTTGATTATAATAAATTCAACTTTTCTCAGAAATAACTCAATGCATTATTATACGAACGTTCAGTTTTTTATTCAAGCGCATGCCAGATCAATAAAGAATATATCTTACTACCTTTTATTCAAATGCTATAGTTAAAATCGCTAAAATGTCAAAGAGAAATGGTTCGCACAAGGAAGTAGAAAACAATTATGATAGAAACAATTATCTTTTCATTTTGCTCAAATGCTATAGCTAAAATCACTAAAATATCAAAGAGAAATGGTTAGACACTGAAGTCGAAAACAATTAAGGTAAAAAACAATTATCTTTTCATTTCTATTTTGTCACTATTAAAAGTGCTAACCCCCTCCCCAACAAAAATCCTGGATTCACGCCCCCTCCCCTAAATTTAGGAAAATTAAGCCATCCCTAGGTCCATCCTCTCATTGAGTTAATCTTGCGATATATTCAATCGAATGGCATATCAATAAAGAATATATCTCACTACCTTTTATTCAAATGCTATAGCTAAAATCACTAATATATCAAAGAGAAATGGTTAGACACTGAAGTAAGAAACAATTATCTTTTCATTTCTATTTTGTCACTATTAAAAGTGCTAACCCCCTCCCCAGCAAAAATCACGGATTCACGCCCCCTCCCCTAAATTTAGGAAAATTGTTATAGCTAAAATCACTAAAATATCAAAGAGAAATGGTTAGACACTGAAGTAAGAAACAATTATCTTTTCATTTCTATTTGGTCACTATTAAAAGTGCTAACCCCCTCCCCAACAAAAATTACGGATTCACGCTCCCTCCCCTAAATTTAGGTAAATTAACCCACCCTAGGGGTAGCGCTAATTTGCAGACAAAATCAGCTGACCGCTATTTTCAGACAAACACTGAATTACGTAAAAGCACTGAAAACCTCGATTGCCTAAAACCAGCTAATGTATACAGACAGGAAAAGGGGTGACAGCTAATTATAGGCTTCGCGCTGGAGCATTATGTCAAAACAGAACGCTTAATAACAACAGTGACGGAAGTCTCAGTTAGAGAAAAGATTACAATATGGAAAAGCTAAATTTTTCGAAAGGATAATTTTTTCTTTTTGCGAGAATTTGGTTGTAAAAACAATGATGGAGGAGGGTTAGGTTTTGAGGATAAAAGAACACCTTTTATGTTTTCTATCGAGTATAAAGATTGTAGTGATGTTTGTATTGTATGGTGGGGGGGGGATTTACCTGAATATACTGGAGGATGACCACAGAAAATAATTTTATTTTGAAAATAAAAACGGAACTTACATGGTAAATTGAGGTTGCCAATGCTTCTAATTCATAATTCATCAAATTTATCCATTATGTAAAAATACTTTCTGATAATTTAATCACATTGCATGTCCGTTATATACGAAATCTCAAGGGCGAATTGTTATGTAACGGGGAAATCATATGTAACAAGCCCTCTGATTGGCTGAGAAAGGATATGTAACCAGCCCTCTGATTGGCTGAGAAGAAAACACGTGATCTAACCGTTTCCTGGAAACTCATAACATTTGCCTCGAGCAACAACAACAAATACTATTTCTGGATCATAACATTCTTCCCTAGCATACAACAACAACAAATACTATTTCCTGACATCATAACATTCTTCCCTAGCGGGCACTTGGCCAAAAACAACAACAACAAATACTCTTTCCTAGATCATAACATTCTTCCCTAGCGGGCACTTGGCCAAAAACAACAACAACAAATACTCTTTCCTAGATCATAACATTCTTCCTTAGCCGGCACTTGGTCAAAACACCCCTGGAGAAAGAGGTCATTGACCCCATTAACCACATGTTCTCTCTAGGGACACTATGCCCATATAAGGAGCCCTGTCACGACTGGTACCCCCCTTCTACTCCTACAGGCCATGGAGCCTTTGTGGGGATTTCTAGATTGCTATGTAATTATTTTACTGATATATGGAAAATAAACCTATCTATCTATCTATCTATCTATTTATTGTATTTTCTGTTCGTTTTAGGTTTCATTTATTTATCGATGCTGATTTGTGGTACTTTCACGCTTGGTAGATTATTTGATTTTATTTTTGCTCATTTTTTGTTTAATAGAGTTCTTTACTTTTCTTTGAAAAACTTATTTTGTGGAAAAAGCTTTTTGAATTAATAATAATAAAACATTGGAGTCGTATGGCCTTTACTATAGGCAACGCTATAGCGTTGCTTCTTATCAGCTTCACTTATGAAATATCCCTAAAACACTCAGGTAGTAGCGCATGTGTATATTGAAACATAAAAACAGCATTTCAAGAACGGGAAAACCAGCAATGGGTAGACAATTTTTTGATTATATCTATATCGAACAGACATATTGCAATTATGCCCAGATAAAACACGTAGGGCATTATTTTGTAAGCTTCTAAGGGGACGAAGCTGAGTTGAAAACATACTGGACTACTCGAGACTTAAAGAAATGACATCAGTCAAGTCTTTCAGTCGTTTTTTCGCACACTTATTGTTCGAATGGAATTTTTAAAGTAAATTCAAATTTTTGAATCCTGAACATGTCATTTTTAGTTTAAGTTTGGTGAGTAAACTTTTCCTATTGTAACATGATTGTTTCTTCTATAAAATAGTCTTAAAGGTATGTTTTTCAACTTATTTTTGGAAAAAATTTAAGTAGATCATTTTTATTAAAGTGATATTTTTATATTCCCTGGAAAAGTAACAGTTCTTTACGTCAATATTACAAAGTAATATTACTCTATCCAAATAAATTGCATTATTCCAGCGGTGAAAGTGGAAGAGACCTATTTGTTTATTCAAATGGAGTTATGTGAGAGACAAACACTGGAAGACTGGTTAAATGATGAAGAGATTAGACAAAAAGAAGGGTCCACTTTGGAAGCCTTATATATATTTCAGCAGGTGGTTCATGCAATTGACTATATTCACAATCACGCTATTGTCCACAGAGATATTAAGGTATACCATCTTTTCTCGTTGACTTCCTTTTTCCTTTTAAATTTTTTGTTTAGAATCTGGACTATTTAACATAGTCAAAACAAAAGGACTATCTCAGCAAAGAATAAATTTATATTGCTGTGTAATTTGTTAACGTATGAGCAAAATCCCAAGAACAGCTCAGGGTGTATACTTGAAAATTCAGAGAATAGTGAGGACATAAAATTTTACATTCAGAGAATAGCGCAACTACATAAAAACAAACTACTGTATGTGTGTCCTAGTTGTTAAAAAAGATATTTTAATGTTTGATAAAAGTAAGTCAAGTTAAAACTTTCAACGACTTCTCAGCAAATGATGAAATAAGTTAAAAGACATCATATGCATACATATATATATATATATATATATATATATATATATATATATATATATATATATATATATATATATATATATATATATATATATATATATATATATATATATATATATATATATACATATATATATATATATATATATATATATATATATATATATATATATATATATATATATATATATATATATATATATATATATATATATTATGTTTAAGAGGTAATTACTTGGCAAAAAAAAAAAAAAAAAAAAAAAAAAAAAAAAAAAAAAAAAAAAAAAAAAAAAAAAAAAACTGTCGTCCTAATCCAGCAATTGAGACAAATGTGCACTTGAACGAGGTTTTGACCTTACTCATCTATCCAACTACCTAGGACCAAACAGTATAACCGAACCATCAACCAAATAGAAATATCCAAATCCATGCCAAGTCGTCATCAATAAATGTAAGTCGTTGTAAATTTACAAGCAAAAGCACCTTAAATCTAGCGAAATATTTCCAAGTAGAACCTTCCATTAGGGCTCATCAGAAGAAATACCACGTGCCTTAACGGGTTTCGACGCTTTACTTTCTTTACCCGGCAAAGTGGAGCCTCTACCATAAGATCTATATGGTATCCCTATGTCAGGTAAAACTTGTGAAATACATGCATACTAGTAAAGCTATTAAAAATTACATACAAAAAGTGTTTCATTGTTTCCTTAATAAAATCCCAGAGGTCACTGAGCTAAGACCATTCTGGAACAAATGAAGACTGGTCCAGATGTGTCTTTTATTGGTATCCGGAACCAATTACAGATTTAAAAATCCTCAAGCTTGTTTGAAAACAGTCTACCAATTCAAAATTCCAAAAAAAGAAAAGTGAAAGAGAAATTATATTAAAATATCATTCAGTATTTCTCTATAATTTTTTGTATATTTACCTAAAAGTTCATGATACATAAAACTAAATTTTTTGAATTGCCAACTAATTTTTTTGGCAGAAAAACCTCTTAAGATCAGTTTTTCGCTCAGCTTTTTACATCTATTTTTAAAATCTGTGTAATTACTGCATATTTTTGAATGCCTAAATAATTGGGAATAATAAGCTGAATAAGTAATATTTGAATGTATATTACTTTCAAGGAATGGAAAATTAATTACTTCAAAATTAAAATCATCCGTTTTATTATATATTTTAAAAACTAATTTATTATTATCTGAAATATTAATATTTAAATCTAAGAAATGGTCAGAGTGTCCTATCCCACAGCTAGGCTCCAGAATTAACTCTTGTGGATAAATATTTTATGAAATCTCAATAAACTCTGTACAATTTATTACTAAGAGATCGTCCAGATATCTTTTATTATTTGAAAGGTTATATTTTACATTACTTGGGCTATTTTTATTTATCATAAATTCGTATTCTAATTGACTTAGAAACAGGTCCGCTATGAAAGGACTCGCATTCCCACCCATAGGAATTCCAACAGTTTGTTTATATAAATTCCCATTAAATATTATAAAAGTATTAAATAGAACAAATTCCAATAAGTCACATACCATATCCAAGCTATAACATCTTGAATTAACAGTACTTCTAAAAAAATTCGTCCTTCGGACTTTTTTATTAAAAGTATCAATTTTCAAAAATCCGATATTAGACAAAAGAAAAGGTTTTTTTATGACCATTTTCAATTTTTCGAATACTAAATTAAGTGAAAATTTCTATACAGAGTAGTAAAAGCAAATGAATCGACTCTTTTAGCTGAAACATTCGCCAAAGAATCTATCACTTGTAACGAGTTATTAACACTCCAACATGGGTTAAAGTTAGAAATTTTTTTTATTCCAGAGGAATATGCTTTAAATATAAACGAGCAATAATTGTGTATGTATGTATGTGTGTATGTGCGTATTTTTTTTCTGAATCGCCTCTATATTTTTTTGGTAGAATTTACATCCCGGGATATTTTAGCCTAAAAAATTATCTAGATAGGTCAGAAGTTTGAGAAAATTCGTTAAGAGCCTAAATTTTAGCAAAAAATATCATGTAAGTGACGTCATTTTTATATACATCAGTTTGACAATGACGTTGTCGCAGTTGTCAAACTTACGTGGAAAAATTAAAGATTTTCATATATTGAGAAGTTTATATTAAATTGCTTGAAGAGCAAAAACTGGTAATTTCAAAAAAATTGGCATATATTTTGACAAGGGATTACAATAATCCAAAAACCTTATTAAAGAAAACAAAAAGTCTGAAGCTTAGTAGAAATCGTTGTTAAAAATGCTGTAATAATCAAATAACTTTTAATAGACCTTGTATGAAAAGATATTAAATTGCGTAAAGAGCAAAAAACTAGTAATTGCAAAAATATTTGTACATAGCCTATTTTAAAAAGCGATTTAAACAATTCAAAAACCTTAAAAATGAAATCCAAAAGTTTGAAGCTCAGTAGAAATCGTATTTAGAAAAACATCACTACCGAATTTCTGTTCTTATAAGCATAAGCAATGTATTTTTAATACATGAAAAAAAGTTGAAAAAATATTTAAACTCAGTTCGAAATCTAAATTTTTAAGTTTTAGTTTAGAATCTCATTGTATATATATATATATATACTTGCAAAAAAAAAAATATTCCTTCACGTCTAAGGTATACATATGTGGGTAGTTATTTGAAATTTACAGGGAATGCCTAGGGGTAGTTGAGTGTTAAACTAAATCTAAACATACCACATGCTTTATTTGTTGCCAAAAAGACATATTCACGCTTTTCACAAACTCACACAATTAGTTAATTCTGGTGTACTGCCTAAAGCTATATCTTGCTGAATTAGGGGGGTGAAGCTGAGGCAAAAATAACCTCAACCACCACTAAGGAAGTTGCTATTGCGTTTGGAAAGAGTATAAAATGAGGAATCCAGTTGTTAATTTCTGTTTTTGTGTTTAATTTTTGTTGTTTGGGCCAAAATATCCAGGATATGATCATCATGCCATGTACCCTGTAATTTAATAACTTACAGATATTTTGAATAAGATGATTTTTTGAGACAAAAATAACATTTCTTGAGTAATTCAGTCAATTCAGTAAAATTGTTTCTTATATATAATTCGTCTTTTACTAGTTTTCATACATGGCTTGCTTATTAGTACTCGTGAGCTTTATAGAATACAAATGACTAAAGCTATGGCCAAAGTTGATATGTCTGTTAGATTTCTGAATTGAATTATATCGGAAACGTTTGCAAACTATGAAGAACTTAAAGATAAAACTAAGAAAAATATGTACCTTACATGTAATTTTGACTGTTTTTCCTGGGCTTATTAGAATAAAAATTACTAGAAATGAAGTCAAAGTTAGTAAATTCACAAAAAGCCTTGTTTTCATTTTATCCTACTGACTATCACTGAAAACTATAAAGAGCATTAAAGAACAGTAAAAATAAGTAGTTAAATTTGCTCTTAGTAATAGTAATTAGTAATTTAAATTTGTTTTAATAAGTGTTAATAAGTAACTTAAATTCTCTATTAGTAATAGTAATTAAATTCTATTCAATAATTAATTAAATAAGTCATTAAATATTTTTGGTTTATATTTAGAATTTGTAGCCCAGTTTCTAAATTTGGCTAACTTTTGGTCTGATATAGGATCATTATATGCTGCACATGTGGACAGACCAAACAATTGGACGGACGAAAATTAGTGTTTTTCACAGTAATCAATCAAAAATTAGAATTAAAGTTTAACTCTCTCTAGAAGATGATCATTTTTGTATAGAAAGAGGAATATTAAAGGTATAGGGATGAGAGAGAATTAGCTTTGAAATGTATAAAAGATAAGGCAATTCGAATGCAATATAATGCAAATGTGACATCTTTATTACATGGGTGCAAGGGCCAAATGGCCGGACTCTTTACCCTAGTTCACTAGCTAAACCAGGTTTATTTGAGTTGAAGGATATATTTAAGTGAGCTGAAAAGTAAAAATAAAAGAATTGCCAACCCCAAGGTCCGTGAAGCAGGTGCCTTGGATAGTATTGTTTATTTATATGACCTTTTCCTTTTTCAGTTGAACAATTAGTTTTATAAACAATAAGAGTTTTTTTCTTTATAAGATTTTTTAATGACATACATTTTATCTAGCCAAAGAACATATTCTTTTCTGGAAAAGGACATGTAAAACTTGGTGACTTTGGACTTGCAAAAGAGATGATCAAAGGAGATGATACGGCTAAAGTTGGTACTCTGACGTATATGAGCCCAGGACGGGTAATTATTGTTAATTATTAATTATAGAACTAGCATACAATTGAAAGCCAATATCAAATAAACAACCCTTTGCAAGAATTTACACTGGATGGACATGTGAAACCCACAGACTATTAAAAATTGCTTAGTAAATGTGGTTTTAGACTCCAATATAGTAATACTGCTGCTTCTTTTTTACATTCTGTCAAAATCTGAAAGTTAGAATTTTAAAGAGTAGTCACGTACATTCTAAGCAAGTTTGCATTATTAAAAGTCGAATTGCAATATGAATAATCATTAGTATTAAATAATTTAAAGCAAAAAACCTCAAAATAATTCCTTGCCAATCTTATCTAAAATTTTGTTCCTTCAGCCATCTAAGTGACGCATTTGAAACAAAATCCAATCTTCAATATTGTGTAAAAGTCTGTTATTGGAGCAGTGTGTGTAAATTATTTTGTAGAAAACCTATTTTTTTATATTATTTTCAAATTTATAGTCATGAAGGTTAATAGAGAAGAACAAACTTTAATGTCACTCCATCGGAGTCCAAACCAGGACATACTTGATTGGTGGTTGTGCTGTTCAAAAATAATTCAGGAAATTTCCCACAATGATTTGCCTGGTTTCAACCAGACTGGTTTGTAAGTAAGGATAAGTGTTCCAGCAACGTTTGTGGGTAGTATACGTCACGTTTAACCTTTAAAAGAAGACGAATTCACTTTTTTGTAAAAGCATGGTCTGAAAAAATTCCAAAATTTTAGAAATAAAATCTACACAGGGGTGTGTTTTCAAGACATGGATAGGCAAAGTAATAATTACGTATATTTGAGCTGTATAATCAAACTAAAATGATTTTCTATTGCAAGTAAAAAACAAGCTTGTAAATTAAGATCTTACGAAGAGAACCTTTCGTAACATGACGGCTTTCTTGAACATCCCTATTATTTCCGTTTGTGTCCTATTGGGGCTTCTCAAAAGGTCTTTTTGATTTCAGTATTTAAACGCATTTTGAGTTCCATTAATTTATTATTACTTTTTTTGTTTTTGAAGAATTTATGCTCTTGATGTTATCTTTGAAAGATTTTCCTACATAAAATCTAAAGCCGACATCAAGTGTTCAACCTTATGTGAGAAATCATAATGAATTGAGATGTGAAAACCCAAAGACTATTGAAAATAGCTTATAAAATGTTGGTTTTAAACTTAAATATTGTAATACTGCTGGATCTTTTTATATTATTTAAGAATCCCTAAGTCATAAGTTTAAAGAGTAGTCACGTACTTCTTATGAAAAAAATCTCAGTAAGTTTGGATTAATACACATTTTCTATAATTCACATTTTTGGGCTTTAGCAACTGGCTTAAAGTTTTTTCTAAACTGTTGGAAAGCTCATCATTTTAATTAAGCAGTCCCTGTTTTTCAGGAGTCGTTCCTAAGAATGGACATAAAGTCGAACTCAATCGTAAAGAGCAAGGTATTGAGGAGGGGAAACCCCCCGCATATATGTAATAGTTTCTGTTTATTTGAAATTTTGAAATTGCTCCTACTTTCAGTTGGAAAAACTTTCACTGTATGTACTTTCTCGTAATTTTGGATCGTTTTAAATAATGCCAGGACATTCGGCTTTCCTTCAATGGGAAATTCCTTCTCTCCATTGAAACTCCCTTAATGTAAAGTTCTTCCAAAGTTAAATACCCCCCATCCCTCCCAAAAAGAAAATTTATCCCGCAGAAAGATCCATTCTAGCTGAAAATTCCCCAGGGAAAACTTCATGCGGACGGTTCCGGGTGAATAACTTTTCTTAGCGCACATTCGTGTGAAAAGACTTCAATTATTGTTGGTTATTAAAATCATACCGTACATCCCTCCTCTGTGGAAATCTCCCTCTTTTTGTGAATAATTCTCGTTAATATCTTCACATGTAAAATTGAGTCGGCAAAGAGAATGTAAGGCAACAAAACACAATTTCGTATAAGAATTATAGCAAATTCCCCCAGCGTAAAATTTCTCCTGGAAAATTCATCCCCCAGAAACTTCCCTCTCCAAAGAAAATTCTCTCTGTAGCAAATCCCCCTAGTTGAATATACCCCCCCCCCCCAAAAAAAAAAAAATCTAGTATACTGCCCAATGACAAAAGCAATAATACGTAGACAATTCCAAATTTTTATGACTCACGGACCTCCCCCAAGGGCTTTGGGGGGTCATGTTAACCCTAAAGGTATAGCAAATGGCCTCTTCACCTACTTTGAACAAAATGGCTATCTCAATTTTGATCGGGCTACTTTGAGCAGAAAAAAAAACACGCACACCTTGGATCTTTCTTCTAGCAAAAAAATAGTAGAA
This sequence comes from Artemia sinica, assembly GCA_027921565.1. Taxonomy (NCBI): domain Eukaryota; kingdom Metazoa; phylum Arthropoda; class Branchiopoda; order Anostraca; family Artemiidae; genus Artemia; species Artemia sinica. The sequence continues at coordinate 411,994 of CM051271.1, read as the reverse complement.
AACTACGTATTTCTGAAGATGGGAGATTGAAAATCTACAGTAGAGGTTTCGGATACTCTGAATCTGATGGTGTGATTTTCGTTAATTTTACCTGACTTTTTAGGGGCGTTTTTCCCATTTTTAGAAAATCAGGCAAATTCTCTAAGGCTTGCAGATTTTTATGGGTATCACTAAACTTAGTGAATCTCAGATTTGGAATCAGCATTATGAGAGAATTTTTTAAATACGTCTATTGATATCAAAATTCTTTGTATTAGATTTCGGTTACTATCTTGTCACGTCACTCACTACTTCTAATCCTATTCTTGATATAGATTTAAATTTTATATCTTCTGGTAGTTATACTACCTCCTCTACACCCAATTATTCAAGAATGTATTATTTTTCTTGTTTATTTTTTTCACCATCCCTTCGTTCAAATTATACGAGTCTTAAGTAAATTATATTTACGATTTTTTACACTCTTACACTATATCACTCCTACCATACACTCTTACCATATTTGCACTCTTACACATGCGACTTTTATGTTACATATATAAAATCATTTTGAAAAATATATAAGAAATCTTATTTGGCATAGTTCACGCATATTAAAATGTTGTCGGGCAAGTGAAGATTTTTCCTGCAAGAATTACGTCAATTCTAGAGAAATATAGAATATTTTAAAAAGCGTTGGAAAATATTATATGACAAAATATTAAAGCTAATCAAAAATGTGCTCTGTTTAAAAACAAAATATTTCTGGTATATTTCGTCGATTTAATTCTATTCATTGCTACTCGAAGTATGTAGGAGAAAAACTGTACTGAATATAATTTAAGTGAAGAGGCATGGATCCCTTTTACTATTTATTTTCTCCTACGACTTCTATTCTCCTTTCAACACTAATTTAAAATAATAATTACAGCATATCCTAGAAAAGAACCCTAACAGAAATGAGAAAATTTCATCTTCAGATTCTAATTTTTTCCTTATTTTGAAATTAGTTATATCTAGTCCTCTCATAATCCCTAATATACCCAACCAACCCCATTTTCTTTAACTACCTCATATGACAAATTCCATCTCTTTTTGCTATTAATTTTAACCATTTGAAATATCTTTCCTCTTATAAATTTAACACAACTAACCAGATCTCACCCCCAAATCCCTTATCAACTCTTTTGCTTTAAATTTTGTTTTATATATTAAGGACAAAAATATTATACCATAAACCCTGACATACACACTAATAACCACTCCTGCTACACCCTCATCATCTTTTATAATTTGAACATTTTTGAATGTAAATTCTTAATGCTAACCACCCACCATCATTTCGAGAACGTTAATACATCAAATCCCAGTTTAATACATCACATCCGTTCACAAACTATCTTTCACCTCGTATAATATTTATCTTTTTCTTTAAGTCTAGTTTACATATTAATGATAATCTGCCTTTTCACTAAGCTTAGCATACATACCCCCCTCCCCAGAAATCATTACTCAAATCAAATGAAATTTATAGTTTCTCTTTATCTCGATTTTGAGCATTAATAGTAATTCAAAACAGTGGATACTATAATATATGTATTTACGCTCTTTTTCTCTTTATCCCCTCGCATTATTTTTTATTTATTTTGAACTCCAGTCTTAAATAATAATTAAAATCTAGTGCACTATTATAAAAAACAAAGCTGTGTGTCTTACTTTTTCTCTTTAATCACTTTCTTTGAAGTTCCAAATTTTCAGTTTGTAGTTCTAATTTTGAAAATTGATAATATTTCATCTATTCAAGAGCAAAAACCCTATAATTCACACATGTGAGGTTTATCTTTTCGCTTATTCTGTTTTATGCTAACGAGAAGGAGACGAAACCAGACAACACAACCAAGACATAATTATATCCTGAGAGGAAAACTCTCCCGACTCAGTAAGAAAACTCAATAGAAGCGCTATGAGAAAAACAGCATTGGCATGTGAACACACAAAGGGCTCAACAATCTAAGATACCACAGACATCTCAACCAATCAAAGACCACAATGAGATAACTAGAATCAAAAATATCTGATCACGGGGAAAACCTTAAAACGCAAAAGGCTACCAAAATACAAACTAATAAACACTGGAAAATTCAAGAGAAAATATTGATATATTTGAAAGTTAACCCGCTCGATTTAATACAAGAAACCTACTTGACTCAATATGGAAAATTAGATACGGTCAAGAGAAGGAATTAATGAGGAAATACACAGTAGTATATAACATCAAGTAATAAGACCATCTAAGCCAACAAAAGCACCTCAACCTAGATTAAATTATAAAATTAGACATTCATTCACGATAACTCAAGAACGAAACAGAATATAACATACTTGGTCTAGTACAAGATTTCTATTGAAAGCCAAACAGTTTGGCCTTAACTTAAAAAAATTCTAAAATATATTTTCATCTAGCAGCTCAAGAACCATCTGACCAACATACTTAAAAAAAGCTATTGTGGAAAACTCAGCACAGACGGCATCAGTCAGTGAGGTAAGTTATTCAATAAAATAACGGTCGGAAGACATTCTACACAAATTAATCCAGGGCAAGTAACACCAAAGAATCATCACGAAGAGATTTATCACCTAAATAACTACAATGCCCAATCTCCACCTAAGAAATACCATAAAACAATAAATTAGTCCACCAAAAACAGCTCAAGCTATGCCAAAATCATGAAACGAGAAAATATATTAGCAAAATTCAATAAATAAAGCCAAATAATATAAAATAAGTCATCTTGACCCACTAGGAGAAACTAGAAAAGGCAGAAATAGAGATTATTCAGCACAGATACTGCGAGAAACTTCGAACCTCCAACTCAAACTGTCTAAATTCTATATCCTTTCTTAAAAAACTGACTATTTCTTCAAACACCTAGAAAAATTGGAAATTTCTGTTAATTTTCTATTCCAAAGTCTTTTAGATTCGCCAATTTACGACTTAGGCCCTTCACCCTTCAAATAACTTATCAGATGTTACTAACTAATACTTTTCACATATTCAATTTCTCAAGTCGACAAGTCAAAAATAGTGAGGGGGTTCCAGTTTCAAGCAGACAGGGGGGGGGGGGGGAAATTTACACAGTGAAATTATCAAGTGAAGTTCCTAGACCCTCAAACCTGCTCCCGGCTGGCAGGATTCTCATCCTTGGCAAGAGTTCAGAGATCTTTCAATTACTTGGAGTGTAGTCGGGATAATATATAAGTTTTAATAATATGGGAGCTCCTACCCCCTTGCCTCTGTTTCTAGAGGGCAAGATTTCTAGCACATGCCCTCTGATGTCACGAAAGCCATAGGCTCATAGTATTTCTACCGGAGTCCTCTGACATCACGGTACAAACCTTTTTTCCGAGTACACCCCTATTTCTAGCTGGCAAGATTCCAAGCGCATGGCTTATTTCTAGGTGAAATTCCCAGTTTCAATTTCCAGGAATGTGGTCAGGATTATACACTAGTTCAATTAATAGGGGAGCTCCTCACACATGTACAATACGGTCAGCTGTTTTCTAGCGGAGCCTTCTAACGTCACATGACACACCTCCCAAATCCTGGCTTGTAACATAAAGACAGCACACACCTTACGTAATTATTATGCAACACTGTAACGTAATACTTTTTTCACCCGAAACCCTCAAAGTGTTTTTCTTCTCCATTAACTTAATGGGGGTACACTCTTTATGTAAAGTCAGCGTATCTTGACCCCGCCAGGACTCGAAAGGTCATTCTCTTCCAATGGAACGGGCTCTAACCGAGAGAACTAAGAAGACATTCCTAGTGTCCTCTATTTGAGAAATACTTTCAGAAAAATAAAATAAGCCCTCTGACGTCACGGAAGCCATAAGAAAAATAGTATTGGATTTCAAGCGTACAGATAGGGGAATTAACACTTGAAAATTAAAATAGAGAATTAGCATTGGATTTCAAACGCACAGGTATGGAAGTTAGCACAGGGAAAAAAGCATTTGATTTCAAACGCACAGGTAGGGAAATTAACACAGGGAAATTAGCATAGAGAAATTAATTTGGAATTTCTGGAAGTCAGATAAGTAGAGTTACCAAGCCCTTGCACCTGTGCAATGCGGTTACCGGTTCTATTAAAGGGAACACAGTCGCCAAGACTCCATGAAACACCCCTCTGGACTCCTATGACGTTATGACACACCCTGTTTTCAAACGGAGAGGACTAATATGCTTGACGCAATTTTATGCAACCATGCATTGGGATTCCATGTGGGAATCCTTGCTTTTAACGCAACGACAGCACACACCATGCGTAATTATTATGCAATAATGTCACGTAATACTTTTTTTTTGCCCCAAACCCCCAAAGCATTTTTTCTTCTTCATTAACTTAATGGCGGTACACACTTTATGTAAGGTCGGCGCAACTTGCGCATGGACGGTGCATCCATCACTGCCTTATAAAACCATTTTTGACATTTTTCGCCCAAAAGCCTCCAGACATTTGCTTTTTTCGGCGTTTCATTTTTCACTCGAAGCACCTTTCATATTTTTTGTTTTTTTTTTGTTTTTCTATAGTTCTTTTAGTTTAGATTTTCAGTTTCGTTTTAGTTTAGTTTTAGTTTAGAGTTTTAGTTTAGTTTTAGTTTAGAGTTTTAGTTTAGTTTTAGTTTAGAGTCTTAGCCTAGAGTTTTAGTTAGAGTTATAGTTTAGTGTGGTTTGAGTTAAGAGTTTTAGTTTAGTTTAGTTTTAGTTAAGACTTTTAGTTTAGGTTTTAGAGTTTTAGTTTAAAGTCTTAGTTAAGAGTTTTAGTTTAGAGTTGTAGTTTAGTTTTAGTTAAGAGTTATAGTTTAGAATGTAGACTTTTAGCTTGGAGTTTTAGTTAGGGTTATAGTTTAGATTAGTTTTAGTTAGAGTTATAGTCTACATTAGTTTTAGTTAAGAGTTTTAGTTTAAAGTTGCAGTTTAATTTTAGTTAAGATTTTTAGTTTAGAGTTTGAGTTCGGAGACTTATTTTAGAGTTTTAGTTTGTTTTAGTTGGTTTAGTTTTAGTTAAGTGTTTAGAGTTTTAGTTTAGAGTCTTAGCTTAGAGTTTTAGCTAGAGCTATAGTTTAGTTTAGTTTTACTTAAGAGTTTCAGTTTAGAGTTTTAGTTTAGTTTCAGATAAAGAGTTTTTGCTTAGACTTTATAATTTTAGTTTAGAGTCTTAGCTTAGAGTTTTATTTACAGTTATAGTTTTGTTTAGTTTTAGTTAAAAGTTTTAGTTTAGAGTTTAAAGTTTTAGTATGGAGTCTTAGCTTAGACTTTTAGATGGAGTTATAGTTTAGCTTAGTTTTAGTTAAGAGTTTTAGTTTAGAGTTCTAGTTTGGTTTTAGTTTAGAGTTTTAGTTTAGAGTTTAGAGTTATAGTTTAGAGTCTTAGCTTAGAGTTTTAGTTAGAGTTATGCTTTTAGTTTAGAGTGGTAGTTTAGTTTTAGTTAAGAGTTTTAGTTTATAGTTTAGATTTTTAGTTTAGAATCTTAGATTAGAGTTTTAGTTAGAGTTATAGTTTAGTTTAGTTTTAGTTAAGAGTTTTAGTTTAGAGTTTAGATTTTTAATTTAGAGTCTTAGCTTAGAGTTTTAGTTAGAGTTATAGTTTAATTGTAGTTAAGTGTTTTAGTTTTAGAGACTTAGCTTACAGTTTTAGTTAGAGTTATAATGTTGTTCTGTTATAGTTAAGATTTTTAGCTTAGAATTGCAGTGTAGTTTAACTCTAACTAAAACCCTAAGCTAAGACTCTAAACTAAAACTCTAAACTCTAAACTAAATCTCTTAACTAAAACTAAACTACAACTCTAAACTAAAACTCTTAACTAAAACTAAACTAAACTGTAAGTCTAACTAAAAATCTAAGCTAAGATAGAAACCATTTACTCAGGTAGGAAGGATGGGGTACATATACAGGGAGTAGGGCTTATGATAAATAAGGAAGCTGCTAAATCTTGTTTAGGCTGGAAAGGTATTAATAATAGAATACTAACTGCTCATTTTATGACTAAAAAGTTCAGAGCATCAGTTACAGTAGTTATGCCACTGTAGAAACCAACTGACGGAGATACTAGTGACTCAGATGAATTTTGCCTACAGTTACAGGAGCAAATAGACAGGGTCCCAGGTAGAAATATGATGTTTTTACTGGGAGATTTGAACGTCCTGGTTGGTAGAAATAGGGATGGATGATACCTAGCCTAGGTAAATTTGGTGTAGGAAAAGAAAACAGTAATGGATACAGACTTTTGCAATTTTGTAGGTATAACAATCTAGTTATAACCAATATGGTGTTTGGTCACAAAATGGCTCATTAGTCAAACATGGTATTCACGTGATGGTAAGACAGCAAACCTTATTGATTATGTTATTGTAAACCGAAGACTGGCAGGATCAATAAAAGATGCTAGGGTATATAGGAGTGCCGTTATTGATGTTAAGAGTAAAGATCACCATCTAGTAGTGTCAAGGGTTAGTTTTAAGCTGAAATATCGGAAGGGTAACTAACTCCTGGGAAGTTATGATGCGGGTAGACTCCAGGATAAGAATTTGAGAGAAACATTCCAGGAACAGTTGAATACTAAACTTGAGAGTTTAAAATTTGATAATTTGGAAGATGGTAGGAACAATTTCAGAAAAATAATTTGTGAAGTTGCTGAAGGTGTATTAGGGTAGAAAGCTAGAGCAGCAGCTATGAATATTAGTGAAAAAGCTTTATGTTTGATAGAAAGGACTTGTACAAGGATTACCTTAGTCATAGATCATATGAAAACAAAAGGAATGTAAAGAAAGTGGAGAAAGCATTAAAATATGAACTAAGGAGGTGTGAAGTAGATGCCATGGATAAAATTGTCGAGGATCTGGAACCTGCAGCTAAACAGCCTAATAGTAAAATACTGTATTGGCATGTTAACAAATCGAGAGGGAGTAGTCAATGCAGACTTGGGCCAGTTAAAGATGGGAATAGGGCCGCAACTAGCGATAAGGAAAAAACTAAAGAGATATGGGCCAAACATTAACCGAGATAGAGTTGAAGGAAGAGATATAGAGGAAAATGAATAAGTTTGTGATACCTTGGATGTGAAGGAAAATTTGTTTTGTGAGGAGGAATTAGCAACATTACTAAAAGAATTAAAAAAGAATTAGGCTCCAAGTGCTGATAGAGTGGTAAATGAGTTTCTTGAATATGGTGGCTCTGAGGTTAGAAAAAAGTTACTGAAGATTGTGAATATGATTTTTGAAAAAGGGAAGTACCTAACAGTTTTAGGAAAACCTTAATTAAGCCACTTTATAAGAAAAGTGATAAAAGTGAGTATGGTGATTATTGAGGAATTAGTCTGGTCTCTGTAGGTAGTAAATTACTTAATAATATGATACTTTTTAGACTGAGAAATGCCCTAGACAAAGTTTTAAGAGAAGAACAGTGCGGTTTTAGAAAAGGTAGAAGATGTGTCGACCTAATTTTCACTCTTTGGTTAATAATTTGGAAGTGCCTGAGTTTTCAAACATCTTTGGTCTTCAGTTTTATAGAGTATTAGCAAGCGTTCAATTCTTTTGATAGAAGAGCTTTAGTAAAGGTTTTATCCTTGTATGGTATACCAGACAAATACATTAAAGTGATTAGTGCTATGTACGAGAATAACACTGCTGCGGTTAAGGTAGGAAATGAGGTTAGCAGCTGGTGTTGTCTTAAATCAGGAGTTAAGCAGGGTTGTGTTCTATCCCCCTTTAAATGGATTATTTTGATGGACTTTGTTTTAAGGAGCACAGGAAAGGCAATAGGAGACCACGGAATGAAATGGGGAGGAAAAAGTCTCCTGGACTTAGATTATGCTGATGATTTAAGCATCCTAGATGAAAGTATTGCAAACCAAGATTAGAATATTAGAAGCTACAATGATGACAGTGGTCAAATATGGCTCTGAAGCATGGGCGCTCCGAAAAGCGGATAAAGATTTGCTAGATGTTTTCCAGATAAGTTGCTTAAGGATTGTTCTGGGTACCCGGCTGACTGACCGTATTTCAAACAATAGGCTATACGAAAAATGTGGTTCAATACCGCTCTCTAGGGCTATAATGAAAGAAAGGTTGAGGTGGCTAGGACACTTTGTGTGGATAAAGGATGACAGATTGCCGAAGATTGTTCTTTTTGGCCAACCTTATAGGGATAAACGGTAAGCAGGTCATCCTCGTCTGGGGTGGGATGACGTCATAAAGAAAGATTTAAAGAAAATCGGAACTTCATGGTGTAAAAAGGGAGGCTTTGAATAGATTGGGATGGAGGAGGAGCGTGCCTAGCTGTGTTGGCCTCAGGCGGCTTGGTCTTGCGGTGAGTTGTTAGTAGTAGTAGTAGTACTCTAAACTAAAACTCTAAACTCTAAACTAAAGCTTTTAACTAAAACTAAACTACAATTTTAAACTAAAACTCTTAACTAGAACTAAACTAATTTATAACTCTAAGCTAGGACTCCAAGCCAAAACTCTAAAATAAAACTCTTAACTAAAACTAAACTAAAACCCTTAAGTAAAACTAAACTAAACTATAATTCTAACTAAAACTCTAAGCTAAGACTCTAAACTAAAATTAAACTAAAATATAACTCTAACTAAAATTCTAAGCTAAGATTCTAAACTAAAACTCTTAATTAAAACTCTTAACTAAAACTAAACTACAACTCTAAACTAAAACTCTTAACTAAACAAAACTATACTATAACTCTAACTAAAACTCTAAGCTAAGTTTCTAAACAAAAACTCTAAGTTCTAAACTAAACCTAAACTACTCCTATAACTCTAACTAAAACTCTAAGCTAAGGCTCTAAACTAAAACTCTAAACTAAAGCTCTCAACTAAAACTAAACTACAATTCTATACTACAACTCTTAACTGAAACTAAAACTAAACTATAACAGTAACAAAAACTCTAAGCTAAGACTCCAAACTATAACTCTAAACTCTAAACTAAAACTCTAACTAAAATTCTAACTAAGACTTTAAACTAAAACTTTTAACTAAAACTAAACTAAATTATAACTAAGACTCTAAGCTAAAACTCTAAACTAAAACTTTAAACTCTAAACTAAGACTCTTAATTAAAACTGAACTACAACTCTAAACTAAAACTCTTAATTAAAACTAAACTAAACTATAACTCTAACTAAAACTCTGAGCAAAGTCTCTAAAGTAAAACCCTAAATTCTAAACTAAAACTCTTAACTAAAACTAAAACTAAACTAAACTAGAAAACGTATTACGTGACAGTGTTGCACATTAATTACGTAAGGTGTGTGCTGTCGTTACGTTACAAGTGGGGATTCAGGTGGTTTGTCAAGTGACGTCAGATGGCTCCGCTAGAAACAGTTGACCTTATTGTACATGTGTGAGGAGCTCCCCCTATATATTGAACTTGTGTATATCCCGCCCACATTCCAGGTAATTAAAACTGAGAATTTCACATAGAAATTGGGCATGCGCTTGGAACCTTGCCAACTAGAAACAGGTGGTTTTGCCCGGTAAAGGGGTGTTTACCGTGACGTCAGAGGGCTCAGGTAGAAATACTATGAACTTATGGCTGTCGTGACGTCAGAGAGAATGGGATAGAAATCTTGCCATCTAGATACAGGGCTGAGGGGTTAGGAGCTCCCCATATTGCTAAAGCTTGTGTATTATCCCGACCACACTCCAAGTATTTGATAGATCTCTGGACTCTTGCCAAGATGGGCATCCTGCCAGCCAGGAACAGGTGTGAGGAGCTAGAAACTTAACTTGTTAATTCCCCTCTGTTAATTGCCCTACCTGTCTGCTTGAAGCTGGAACCCCCTCACTACTGTCTAAACCATCATATTTCAAAATTATAAATATTTAATTATTCCGAGGCTCTTAATTTTTGAAATTTTACAAGTTGAAGTTTTTCACCTTTCAAGAATCTGAAGTTTCTTCAATATTCCTCAGTTCTTACATCTTATGTTTTTAAATTTTACAAAAATGGAACATTTTAAGAATCCTATCTTTTTCAAAATTCTACATTTCTTATGAATAGCTTTTAAAGTTCAAACATAGTTTTGGCATTAAAAGAATCTCAGCTTTTTTTTCACAATTTCATAATTTTTACGGATTCTATTCATACAACTAGAAAAGTATTGTTGTTCTCTAGAATGTGCAAATTTATCCTTCTGTTTGAATCGTTAAGACTAATAAATGTCACTTTTTCCTTACTCTCTTTTGAGTTTTGACTCCCTTTTGAATACTTTCCTAGGGGAATATTTGACAAGGACACATTTTCAGCCTTAAGGTGAGGGTCTGGGATTATTTATATAAACTTATAACAACGTTGCAACCTCACCCTAATTTTAAATCTGCCAATATCATCTAATAGGTTTCAAAAACATAACGAATTTAATTGAATTTGACATCATTTTGTCATTTTTATATATCGTTGCTTTTTTCTCGGCTTTGTCAAATCTCTATGCTTTTGGCAGTTAGCTGGATCCAAATACGTCTTTGGGGATGATATTTATTCGTTGGGAATTATTTTCTTTGAGCTTCTTATTCCATTTTCTACGGTCATGGAAAGCGATTCAACAATTGGAAAATTGAAGCAGATGGAGTTTCCCAGTAATTTCTCAGAAAACTATCCTATAGAGGTAGGACTTTTATCCTTCAATACTTGAGAACAAAACTGTTTCGTTACCTAACTGTCTAATAGTATAATATAACAAATGCGAATTTAATAAAACTTTACAGTTTACTTATGTAAATATAAACCATCTTGTAGCGTTATGTTGTGTAAATTGAGACTTTATTTCAGGCCGACGCTTTAAATTTGTCTGTAGAAAAAGAAAATATTTGTCTTTGTTTGCTTCTCAAAGCAACATCATATGGAATTGAAGAGCGCAAAAAGTCTGGGGTGGGTTTATTCTCTCAGAAGTTGATTTTTTAATACTATTTGAGGTTCAAAAGAGACTAGAGGGAAACGAGCCTCTTTCTTTTTTTTCCTACCAGGGGCCCCCCAAAACCTCTAGGAAAATCGATCAACATGTTAGATAATCATTTTACTGAAAATATAAGAAAGGTCTAACATATATGACTTTGGGGATGATATGACCCCACACTGGCCCTGGAAAAAGGGCTCTAAGCAACACAAATTGACAATTGTAAAAGCCTTTGCTGCATATTGGAAAAGATTGTCTTTTGAGGTGTGTCAGGAATGGCTAAGAACATCACCTATGGTTAATGTTTCAGGGAATGTTAAGGGAGAGGTTGAACCAAATAAAACGATACTTCATGCATCCAATTTGTCAAAAGAACATATTTTTGTAGTAACGATGACGACCAAGGGCATTAAGTTGAAGTTAGGTCTGAGGGAGGTTTTAAGTTCAAATTGAAGATACATTGGGTATACTGGTTTGCAAATTGATGATAATATAAAAAATTATTCATAATATTAACCAATCATATAAATTTAGAAAAAATAATGCAAAGTTTTTTTGAAAAAGAAGTTTTCAGAGAAAGATAAATACTCCTATGGACAAGTGGAAGTTAAGGCATTAACAATTATCACCAGTCAATAAATACATTTCAAATCAAAACAAATTTAAATAAATAATAAGATCAAACAAAAACATGACAGATACCACATAGATGGATAAAAAAATCTTAAAACGAACCAAAATTAAAATGAATAAATCACATCTACGATAAACAGAACTATAGCACAATATAACAGATGTAGGGCTGTTTCCAACCCCTTTAGACCTTCTAAACTGTCTTGTGTCATTTGTGGTTTACTGAAAATTAAGTTTGTTTTACAGTTTATTTTGTTATGATTGTAACTTTGAAAAATGGAAAACTATATTATTTTTTGTTCATATGTCCTCTAATATTCTGTGAAATTTAATCTTCCCTGCTTAGCCTTGGTACTTGTAGTAGTTTACAATGGTAGTAGACGAAGCATTAGTAATAATAGGAGCTGTATTACCAGTAGTAGTAACAGTAGTAGCACTTCAGGATACCATAGTGCCTTTGGTTTAGTTAAAAATCCCTCTTCATCATGCCCTGGAAGTTTGAACTCAATATTCTAGGCCGTTCCTAAGATAATATATTGCTAATAATCCCTTTTTGACAACATGTATGTACCTAGTTTGTCTTCATTTGAGTCAACTCCGCCCTAAATATTTCCTTTAATTGTCACATTAATACCTTTAGCCTCCGTAGGAGTCATAATAGAAGTAGAAGTAGTAGAGGTAGTAGTAGGCTAGTAATAGTGTGCAAATATTGCCTTTCGTCAATTTATCCCCACCCAATCATTTTCTGAGACTCAAAGTACCCTAAGGCATTCCTGAGATATGACCTTTTGACCACCTGCATGCAAAGAATTTTGTTTAGTTCAATTTCCCCTCAAAATTTTAATAGGAGGAGTCATAATAGTTTAATGCAGCAGCAATAGTTGTATTGATAGTTGTAGCAACAGTAGTAGCAACAGTGGTATGTAAATATTGCCTTTTGATCAGTTAAAAATCCGCTTCATCCTGCCCTGGAAGTTTCAACTTAATAAGCCAAGCCGTTCCAAGACTTTTCAGATGTCCTTAAAAGGCGCAATGAAACTTTTCAATTTCAATCGAATGATTGCTTTCTGAAGTTTTTACGACAAGCCCTTTCATGCAAAGTACCTTAGTGGAAAAGATAAATAAATAAATATATAAACACATTTAAAATATGAAAAGAACATAATAGTTTCATAATAGCCTATAGTTTAACATCATTAGAGTCGTGAAAACCGTTCGCTATCAGTAAAACTAGACTTTAGTAAAGACGTTGATTGTCTTAAAATGTCGACAAAATGTTTCCACGACTTTTTTGACAGTTTTTACTGCGGTGAAATGAAGGGCACACAAAGCGTCTTCTTATCATTAATTAATAAAACTTTTTCAACAAAATAAGTTTTCCAAAGAAAAGTAAAGAACTCCATTAAACCAAACACTAGCAAAAATAAAATAATCTAACAAGCGTGAAACTACCACAAAACAGCATCGATAAATAAATTAAACCCAAAACGAACAGAAATTACAACAACTACCCGTGTGAAACTCAAAACGAGCAGAAATTAACATAAGTTGGTTCAAAACCCCTATGCCTTCCCGAGGCTAGAACAAATTTGCACTTTACTGGAAAAACATAAATGTTTTTACTTTTATAACTTTAACAAATCAAATAATATTAACATTCTGATTATTAAATATCAGTGTATGTATGCTGAACTTACGATGCACATTCATTTGTATATTTTTCCGTAAAGTGCAAATTAAACTTAAAATGGACAGAAATCATTCTGTATATGAGGAGGGACTGCCCCCTCCTCACTCCTTTTCTCTTTACTCTAAAGTTCTTTAGTACTTTAAAAAAAGTTCTTCTTCTATTTCAAAAAAAAGTTCTCCATTCCAGTTTGGCTTTGGTGCCAATATGGTGGGTATTTCATATTTCATTCTCCAATTCTTGTTAAGCTTATTAAGAGTCTGAAATAAAAAATTAGACCAATATCATAATGAATGTTCACTAAATTAAGCTCAGGCGATGCACAAAATTAAAATTGTAAAAGAATAAAATCCCAATCAATTTTTAGCGCCATCTATTTAAGTCTAAGGCGAGAAAAGCCTATCACCGACAAAAAAAATGCAAATCTTTGCTAGCTAGCTATCTCAACTTTGCTTTCCACTGATATTCAAAACAAGCAGTAAGCAATAGCAAACAAGCTATGTATTATAATTTATTCCATAAAAGTACGTCTAACTACGAGGTATATAAAATGAAGTTTTAAAAATAACCGACGTTTTTCTAAGCGTAACATTGACCGTAGCTGGTGTACTGTGCACTTATCCCTATGTAGGTCATCTGATAAAATAGAGTTACATTAAAAAGACGTTAAATTTTATACTTTATGAGTGTGATATACAATGCGCACCATCATTTAGGACAAGTAAATAGAAGAAGAGGTGGTATAATTATTGTTTAATCCGTAAAGTCTTTTCAGAGAAAAAGTAAATAGTAACTTAAATCTTTTCGTTTTTAAGACTTTATAGTTTTGGGATGCTATTTGTATGCTGGAGGAAATTTTGAGCAATTTTTAACAAAATACACCCTTTTAAAAATATGGACACAAATAGTAGTGTTTAGTTTAGTTTCATACCTCCTCTGGTTGACCTGAAATGAAAAACTTGATACCATTCGCAAGAAAACGGTTTACTTTCTTGATAGCTTGGATACACTTATGCCATTTTGATTTGCTTAAATTTTAAGAGCAGAAGTAGTCCCAAAAATTTGAACATAATACCCTCAGTCCTTCTTGGGATACTAGTGAGATGCCTTATTGGGATATAGCATTAACACAGTGCATTTTGATTTAATCTTAGGCAACATTTAGTTTCTAAACATAATGGGCAAGTGGGAGAGTGGGCATCGGAGGGGGATTAGTTGCCCTCCAATCACTTTCGACTACTAAAAAGGGCATCAGCCCGTTCTATTTTCAATCGAATGAGCCCTTTTCGAAGTTCGTACGACAACTTCTTCGATACGAAGTGCCCTGGTTAAAATAAAAGAAATAATACATAGTACCCACATCGATCTTTACTATAAAAATGTCAAGCCTTCCAATCACTTTTGACTATTAAAAAGGGCACTAGGCCTTTCAATTTCCAATCAAATGAGCCTTTTTTAGTTTCTACGACAACGCTTTCTATAAACACCTTATATACCCCCAGGGAATAAACTATAACCCTTACCCTCCCTAAGTGCTGTGAGGGGGCGTTGTCATCCTCAAAGACCTAATTTCCGAAACTTTCAAATACGTTAAACAAAATGGCTATCTCAAAATCTTGATTGGATGTGTTTGGAGAAATGATGGGCGTGAGAGGTGCGTTAGTTGCTCTCCAATCCCTTTCAACTATTAAAAAAGACACTAGCCATTTCCATTTCCAATCAAAAGATGCCTTTTGAAGTTTCTACGAAAACGCTTTCAATAAAACAATAAGTGTCCCCAGGGCATAACTTACATCTGCTGCCCAGAGGGTTGGGGGTTTCATCCTCAAAGACCTATTTTCCAGAGCTTTTAACTACGTTGAACAAAATGGCATTCTGAAAATTTGATTGGATGGTTTGGGGGAAGGATGGGTGTGAGCGGGGGGTTAGTTACCCTCCAATTACCTTTGAATACAAAAAGAACACTAGCACTCTCAGTTTCGAATTGAACGAGCCCCTTTTGAAGCTTTTACGACAACACTATCTATAAATACCTTATATACCCCAGGGCATAACTTACAACTTTGCCCTGGGGGCTCTGGAGGGTTGGTGATCCTAAAATACATAATTTCTTGAACTTTCAACTACGTTGAACAAAATGGCTATCTATAAACTTTGATTGAATGTGTTTGGGGAAATGGTGGGGCGTGAGAGGGGTGTTAATTACTCTCCAAGCACATTCGACTATTAAAAAAGTGCACTAGTCCTTTCAATTTCCGATCAAAAGAGCGCTTTTTAGAATTTCTACAACAACTTATTATATAAACCTTTTACGCCCCAAGACATAACTTACAACCCTTGCACTGAGGGCTCTAAGGGGGTTATCATCCCAAAAAAACCTAAATGCCAGAACTTTAAACTAAGTTGAACAAAATAGATATCTCAAAATTTTGATTGGATGTGTTGGGGAAATGGTGAGCGTGAGAAAGAGGTTAGTTGCCCTTCAATAACTTTCGACTATTAAAAAAGGGCACTAGCCCTTTCAATTTCCAATTGAATGAGCCTTTTTTTAAGTTTCTACAACATCGGTTTCCATAAATCATTATATGCCAACTGGGCTTGACCTACAAACACTTGCTTTGAGGGCTCGTGGGGGGGGAGACGGGTTGTCATACTGAAAAACCTAATTTTCAAAACTTTCAACTACGTTGAATAAAGTGGCTACCTAAAAATTTGATTGGGGAAAAGGTGTGGATGTGTTTGGGGAAAAGGTGGGCGTGAGAGGGAGGTTAGTTGCCCTCAAATCACTTTCGACTTTAAAAAGGGCACCAGCCCTTTGAATTTCCAATTGAATGAGCCTTTTTTCAGGTTTATACGACAAAGATTTAAATAAAAACCTTATATACCCCGAGGGCATAACTTATAACCTTTGCCCTGAAGACTGTGGGGGGTGTATCCTGCTCAAAGTATAATTTCCAGAACTTTCGACTGAGTGGAATAAAATGGCCATCTCAAAATTTTGATTGGATGTGTTTGGGGAAATGGTGGGCATGGAAGGGGTGTTAGTTGCCTTCTAGTCACTTTTGACTATTAAAAAGAACACGAGCCATTTCAATTTTAAATTGAATGAGCCCTTTCTGAAGTTTTTTTTACGACAACGCTTTCTATAAAAACCTAATAGGCTCCCAGTATATAACTTACAACCCTTGCCCTGAGGGCTCTGGGGAGGGGGAGTAGTCATCCTCAAAGACCTAATTTCCAGAAGTTTCAACTACGTTGAACAAAACAGCTATCTCAAAATTTTGATTGGATGAGTTTGGAGAAAAGGTGGGCGTGGGAAGGGAGTTAGTTGCCTTCAAATCACTTTCGACTATTAAAAAGGGCACTAACCCTTTCAATTTCCAATTAAATGAGCCTTTTTTGAAGTTTCTACGACAACGCTTTCTGTAAAATCCTTATATGCCCACAGGGACATAACTTAAAACCCTTTCCCTGAGGGCTGTGGAGGAGTGTCCTCCTCAAAACATAATTTATATCTGGAAATCAACTACGCTGATGGCTATCTCAAAATTCTGATTGGATGTGTGTCGGGAAATGGTGGGCGTGGAATGGGTGTTAGTTGCCTTCCAATCACTTGTCGACTATTGAAAAAGGGCACAAGCCACTCCAATTTCTTATTGAATGAGGCCCTTTTTTAAGTTTCTACGACAAATCTTAAATACGAAGTACCCTGGTCTAAAGGAAACAATAATAAATAATACATTGTGCCAATATTGTTCTAATATTCTCCCAGGGCATAATTAAAACCCTTGCCCTGAGGGCTGTAGGGGGAGTGTACTCCTTAAAAAACATAATTTCTATTTGGGAATCAACTACGCTGAACAAAATGGCCATCTCAAAATTTTGATTGGATGTGTTTGGGGAAATGGTGGGCGGAGGAGGGGTGCTAGTTGCTCTGCAATAACTTTCAACTATTTAAAAAGGCACCAGCCCTTTCCAGTTTCCAATCAAAAGAGCCCTTTTCGAAGTTTCTTCGACAGCTCCTTCGATACAAATTGCCCTGGTATGGAAGAAAAAAAAAAAATACATTTTACCAACATCGTTCTTTACTTAGGCAGTGCGATCACGCTGCCTATGATATGTCAATTCATTGATGAGCTCATTATCTTTGATATCTCAAGAGAAACCATGAGTTATATCTTATTAGAGCAGTGGGTCTCAAGCTTATTTAGACACTCTACCCCTTTTTAACCACAATACATTTTAGGTAGCCCTTCTCAGTTATCGGTACTAAGTAACTATAGCTAAAATACAAATAAAATTGCCAATTTAGAGTTGAAGGGTTTGATTTTATTGGCCGGACGTGTACCCCCTAAAAATTGTTGCATACCATAGCTAAGAACCACTATCTTAGAGCATGAGGACTGGTATTGCCACATTTTTATTACTCTTAGAACCTTTACCCCAGTGAGAGTTCCATCACGAGGATTGGAACGATTTATGAAGAGAAATTGGTACGTTTGGGCCTGATCAGGCCCTAAGTTTAAAAGGATCCGTTGCTGCCTGCAAAATTATCATTTTTTTCAAAACTGTGGAATATTCTTAACAATTCCAATAAGAGTAGCTTCTGGAGAAAGGTCACTACCCTGGTTACAAAGGCAGTCAACCCATATTTACCACATAGCATGATAATTCTTAAAAGTTAACATACATACCAAAACCTAAGATATACAGAAAAACGGAAAAGTCTCAATAAAAGTTAAACTAAAACAAAAAATTAATTGATAAAAAACAAATAATAAAGTTTATATAAGGAAATACTTCAGACACTACCTTCTCAAACCTGTAAATGACAAGGTTGACTTTTATAGATAAGCCATAAAAGTGGAGTGTTTTGATTATTCCCTGTAAATTTACAAAAAATAGTTTCATTTTCATTCGTGCTAATCATTTTATTTCTATCCTGTCTTTCTTCTAGGTACTTAACAGAAATTCAAGTGCAGAAGAGACCACAGAGACCAGTGTTCCACAAAGCAGACTTGGAGACTCTCAGCAAATGTTTCAAGAAGACAATCTTAATAGTTCGTTCATTATTGACTGCCCTCCTGATAAGAACAGTATATCTTACAGATTACTTCACCGTCTAGAATTAAATTATTGTGAGTTTTCTGATGAAGAAGAACCTGATTCACTAGAATCTGAAGATTTCTGGGACGAACAAATAGACACAACGAAAGTGAGAAAAAGTGATATTTCCATTTTGCTAAATACTTATTCACCCCGGGATAATATAAATGTTCTAGAATTTCTTCTTGAATCACGATTTTGCATTCCAATATATTTAAAGGACACTTTAGAGTTACTTCGGATCGCAAAAAGAATTGAAGAAAACATATTTCTCGGAGTTGATCTAACACTTCCACGAGTTGCCATTATAAGCCAAGTAAAAAGCTTTGAAACTTCTACAAAACATGTTATGGAAGAGCTTTTCAACTTGAAAACTTCACTGGGAAGTACGGAGATAAAAGGTCTAGAGGTGGGTCAGGGTTTAGTTATTCTTGCAAACAGGGATAAAAAACCTTGCATTGTCATCCATATTCAGGGTGATTTTAAACCATATTGGGAATTCCTGAAGGGTTTTGTTGACTACCTTGTGGTTGAGGATGAATATCAATCTGGTTCGAATAAGGAATCTCCCTTTATAAGCAAATATTCTTCCGAAAGTTCTCTACCCAAATTCATTACAGTATGGATCCATAGCCAGAGAAAATGTATTAATTCTGACTATCGTCCCTTTTACCTTATTGAATGTCCGTTGAAGTATTTCATTGAAACTCAGCAGAAACAGCAAATAGGTAAAGTTTTTCGTTCTGCTGAAATGCCTAAAAAACCTCTATGTTCTATTTCGTCATTAATCGAAGAGTATTCAACACCAATGTTACCCTTTCCTACAGTAGACACTTTAAAAGAAATGCATCAAAATATTTTAGAAATGAATTGCTTGGAAAACTATAGGTCTGATATTCTAGTATTGCAAAACAGTTTTGCTATAGAAGGTGGATTACAAGATGATTTAAACGAATTTAAGATAAAAAATGACGAAAAAAGTCGTTTAGAAACAGAGTTGAAAATTGTCAAACAAAAGGAGTATCGCAAGAGTCAGTGTGAGAATTTTTTTATGCAATATCCAGAGAACGACTGCCTTATCAGGTATTTCCTTAACGGCTTCCAGAAAGGCAATATTGACAATATTTTGCTTCATTTTCGTGTTTTAGACGATGCTATTAGACAAAATCTAGCTAATTCTAAGATTGCAGCTCAACTCGATATTGAACTAACTGAGAAATCAAAACAGTTTCTGGAAGTTTTGCAAGTACAAGACAACGAAAACGATATAGAATCCTTTAGAAAGGAGTATCTGAACGCAAAGGAGAAAAGAAATAATGCTTACTTTTCACAACGCCACATATGGAGGGAAGTTTCATTACTTTATTCATCTGGTGTTTCTAGAAATTTTAACCATATACCACAAATGGCAGCCGCTTGTTTGGTAGCAGGTGAAACCCTAGAGCTTTATGATGGAGACGCAAACATGCTAAACGACGACTGGGTAGCTGCTATTTTGAAAAATGTATCACATATGCTTTCAAACAAAAGGATTTTTGTATTATCTGTACTGGGCGAGCAGAGTAGTGGTAAATCAACTTTATTGAACACCATGTTTGGTATTCGACTTGCAACTAGCATAGGTCAATGCACTAGAGGCCTTTCAATGACCCTAGTAAAAACGGTTAAAAGAAAAGAATATGATTATGTCCTAATCTTTGATACTGAAGGTCTCCGCGCACCGGAGCATAGAGGCATAATTGGAAGTCCAGTGCGAGATAATAAAATTGCAACCCTTTCGATCTTACCATCAGATGCGGTTATTTTAGTTATTAAAGGAGAAAACGACAATGCTTTAAAAGAAATTCTACCCATTGTTGCACTTGCTTACAAAGGATCTAAGTTGGCAGAAGAGAATGGGGGCATTGTTAGTTGCAAAATATTTGCAGCCTATAATCAAGTAAGGTGTGATGAAGAGAATGTGAATAAACTTCAGAATATTTTTACTCAACTATCAGCAACGCTTGTTGAATCATTTAGGAAAGCAAATTCGGTACAAGATTTGCAAGTTCATACTTCTGTTAGTTTCCCAAGGATGTTCACTAATAAGCAGGACATACGGGTTTTTGGATGTAATTCTAAAGGCGATCCACCAAATGATGTACCCAACGAGGAATTTAGTCGGCAAATCATAGATTTCCGAGAGCATATTCACAATGAAGTCGTTGCTCAGCCAGGTTGGAAAGCCAAAAAATTAGAAAGTCTAGACAACTATTTGTTTTCAGTTTGGGAGTGCTTGAAAAATGCTAACTTTGATCTATCTTTTCAAACAGTTGTTGAAAGACACACATACACTGAGCTTCAAAGCAAATATCAGGAATTAAGAAAATCATATCTCGAATTATACGAGGACAAATATGATTCCTTGATAAGCAAATACAAAGAAGATTTCTCTTCAAAAAAACAAAATTTGAGGGAACTGGACGAAATATTGAGTCTTGCTAACCATCTTGCAGAGATAATGAAACCTCAGACTGACAAATTTAAAAAAGAAGTCAAAGCAATTGCTGAAAAAAAGAGAACGAAAAGTGGAAAGACGACTATATGAAAACGGTTGAAGACGTCATTGAATTCACAACCAGGCAATGGCGTAACAAGTTGGAAATTTTCTTGAGAAACCTATTTTTCTTTGACGATAAGGTCAAAGAATACGAAAAAGACATTAGAAACAAAATAACAGAAGAATCAAGAAAAATGAGTATAAAGTGTAAAACGGACGAAGAATTAACATCTATATTTGAGAATTTTTTTGATACAATTTTACAAGATGCTAAAGAAAATAATCCTCCACTGGATGTCAGAAATGCTGTTCTGAAGGCGTACAAAGCCAATCGCACGATTCAAAACTTGGGAGTTGATCTCTTGTTGACCTCCGAAAAAAGTGTTGGAAAATCAAGCAATCCCTCAATTTTGCAGTATATTGGTATTATTGGTATTAATTGTTTTCAGGAGTTAAAGAAATTGATATCTCAGGACAAAAAAGCTGGAACTGAAGTAGAAAGGAACGTTGCATCTATTGTAATCAAGTCTATGCCAGGACGAACAGACTACTCTGATGTAGTCGTTCTTGATGTTATAAGTGGGATTGAAAGCTATCTTGAAACCCACAAAAGTATTAATAAAAGTGAAAGAAAACATATTCACAGAATGGCATATGATCTACTAGTAAAAATTTTTGAGGACATCCAAAAAAAGTGGGAGCAAGAAAATTCTGTTTATGTACGTTTGTGTTCAATGAAAGATATTATGCGGGGTTTTTATTTTGACCTTGTAAGGGCTTAAAAGAAGTGGAGTTAATGGAATCTAGACTTAGTGACTTTTTTAAAAGACATACTTTTAAAGCTTTTGAAAATGAAATTGAAGAATACACTATTTCTAATTTAAAACACAAATCCTGGCCTCAATCAGCAAAAATATACAACATCATATGGATTTATACTTAATTGAAGAGGTAGAAAAGAATGGTATTAGAAAAGTATTGGATCATATTGAGGAACCTGGTAATTTAAAAAAGCTGACGACTAGGAGACTGATCGGTTTTGAAATTAATGAAACCCTTAAAATGCATAACTGGATTGCGTTTCAAGGTCAAATAGAAACTTGTTTACAGAATACGTATGACACAGCCCCAGTAGACACGGAAACAGGATTAAAATGTTTTCACTTTAGTCGGCTATTTAATTTTTTCGAAAATTTTAAAAGCAGATATATTGCTGACACATTGAAAAAAGAAATGAATGCTATTGGCTGGGCAGATTTAGTACAAAAGTACATCAAATTTGAACAAAGACACATTGATGCAATAAAAAATTCCTTAAGATCTGCCAAAATTATTGGTGCCATGGAATTCACACTTCCTGTGAAGATTACACGACGACTTGAAAACAGGGGTGACTTTGAAGCCGGTTTTTGCACAGCGTGTGAAGAGCCATGTCCACTTTGCAACAGCCCCTGTTTTTTTGAATCGGCTCACAAGGGCCCTCATAATACTTTTCATCAGCCAGGAGGTTTGGTCGGAAGACGTTATATAGTAACCGAAAAACTGCAAGCTACTGCCTGTAACACTTGTCCTAGTGACCACAAATTCATACTTGAAAATAAAGAAGAATGGTTTTATTATGATTTTTCTAAGAAATTTAACAATTGGCTTCAACCTGATAGAAGTAAGCCTGTGTCAGAATACCGAGAATATCTTATCCGAAGATATAACAAAGAAATTGCCCAAATCTTTAAAGTAAAGCCATCTGAGCCATTAAGCACTGCTGAAGATCTTGATGTTGTCACTAACAAACTAAAAAGTAAAATCGATTTCGAAAAAGACTTTCCTACTAAATCCTAAATAAATAAGAGACTTTACAAGAATGATTTGATAATATGATTATAAATAAAGAATAAAGGCGCTTTTGATTGACTGATCTGTTTAAATTAATGAAGATTACCTGGCTACCATGTAAGCAAAGGTTTAAACTAAGTTAATCAATTCTATCAACTCAGGGAGATAGAGGATTGGAGTGAGGATTTTTCAAAATTCAGAATTTTTTTTCAAATCCTAGGCGAAAATTTATCGGCGAAAATCAATAAATTTCCATTTTGAATATCTTTGAAAAAAAATAAATAAGAAAGTGTTCTGAAATCTATGTACATGGTAATTGCATTTTTTAAATTTTGATGTTTAGAGATTTAAGATTTAAAGTCATAGATATTTAGACTGCCCCCAAAACAGCCTTTGTGTATCGTTATTGTAGTTGAATATTCTTATTTCAGTGATGTGACCCATCCTATCTAAATAGATTGCAGATAAGAAATGTTCACACATTCAAAATTTAATGAAAGAAATGAGTTTTGTATTAAAATGTTTGTTTAACTGATTTGGTTGTATTACTTACTGAGCACAACACTTTTCTCTAGCTTATATTTTCGTGGCTAATCTGGTAGCTGTCTATTCTGTCTTTTATTTTCGTGTCCCAGTCTGTGTTTGTTTTTTCTTTATTTGTCTTTGAACCTGTCCTTCTAACCATTGTAGCTTTCTAAAAATAAAGTACTTGGGCATAGGACGATGTAGTTGTTTTACTGTTTAAAATTACAGCTAAGCTAGTTTTTAGAAAATCAATACTTTAATCAGATTATTTGTTTGTCTTCTACCATGAGTATGAGAAACAATATTATGGCCAATCATTAATATCATTCTAGTTTTTCTACAAAATTCATAAAGAAGAATGGTTTTTATATGATTTTTCCAAGAAATTTAACGTTTGGCTTCAACCTGATAGAACTAAGCCTGTATCAGAAAAACGAGAATATCTTATCCGAAGATATAACAAGGAAATTGCCCAAATCTTTAAAGTAAATCCCTCTGAACCATTAAGCACTGCTGAAAAGCTTGATGTTGTCACTAACAAAATAAAAAGTAAAATTGATATCGAAAAAGATTTTTCTAATTCCTAATTAAATAACTGATTTTACATGAATAATATGAGAACATGATTATAAATAAAGAGTAAATGCCCTTTTGATTGACTGATCTGTTTAAATTGATGAAGATTACTTGGCTACCATGTTTGCAAAGGTTTAAACAAGACTTTAGTCAATTCCGCATATTCAGGGAGATGGAGGATTGGTTTGGGGAATTTCCAAATGATTAAATTTTGATTTCAGATCTTTGGCAAAAATAGAGAAAATTTCCTTTTTTGAATATATTCAAAAAAAAGAAAGTGTTCTGAAATCTATGTAAATGGTAATTGCATTCCGATTCAACATCCCAATTTTGTTTGTGCAAGTATTTCTTTCAAGTTTTGATATTTAGAGTGCCACCAGAACAGCCTTTGTATATTGTTATTGCAGTTGAACATTTTCATTTTAGTGATGTAATGTGATAAAATAATATTCACACATTCAAAATATATTGAAGGAAATGAGTTTTGTGTTAATATCTTTGTTTAGTTGCTTCGGTTGTATTACTTACTGTGCATAACACCATTCCAGATTATATTTTGGTAGTTCATCTTGCAGCTGTTTATTCTGTTTTTTTTTTTTAATGTCCCAGTCTGTGTTTGTTTTTCTTTGTTTTTCTTTAAACCTGTATTTATAACCATAGTAGTATTCTAAAAACTAAAAAACGTGAGCATATAAAGATGTAGTTGTTTTAACTGTTTAATTTACTGCTAAGCTAGTTTTGAGTAAATCAATACATACATCAAGCTATTTGTTTGTCTTACACCATAAATTTGAGAAACAGCATTGTGGCCTCTCATTGATATCGTTCTAATTTTCTACAAAATTCATGATCAGTCCCAAATTCAAAGTGGATAAAAAATGGAAAAAATAGATAAAAAATAATACTATTGACTAGTCTTTGTACATATGTGACTTGTCACAAGTCATAAATATTTTGCTATTTTGTCAA